>SMLS01068063.1:0-19181 GCA_004785975.1 Popillia japonica
CATACTCCTTATTGTCTACTTTCACCATGTGTTTCAGAAAAACGTTTGACTTTATGAAGAATGTATGTATAGGTCAAAACAATAATACAACATTTAGTTTTTAAATTACGTTTATTTCTTAACCTATGAGAAACAGATCTGTTATTTAAATAACATACAATATCGAAATGATTTAAAATAACTATGTACAAAATATTTTTATAATAATGGTCGATAATAATTTTCTACAAGTAAAATTTGTAATAAAAAATATGTGCGATTCTTTGATATTCACTTATACGTATATTACATTATTCTATTTAGAATTAAGGCTGTTCGTGAATACACTTAAATTTACAATAAACTACGAGTAGAAGGTTAACACAGACTGTTGATTGCCCCTTACTAAAAGATACGGTGGTAGATCCTTTGTTAATGCCTCCAACCACGCCATATATAATGGAGCTGATACGGTTCCTTTGCGAGGCATTGGCAGTGACCTAAAATATAAAATATATAAGTAAAATTACAATTTGTAATATCTTTAAAATAGGCAACCAACTTCATTGTTCAAGTTAAAGTTTTTTTCTAGAGAAATGTGTATTATATTTGCACTAAGGATAAAAATATTTGCACTAAGAATAAAAAAACTGTAAAGAATGAAAACGACATTGATAAGACATATGTATATTGTATGGATAGTAGGTAGGAAAACCAAATTTTCCAGTGGAGATGGTAACTAACTAATAAAAAGAAAGATTATTGGTAATGCGAGCTTGTATTAAATGAACAAAAAAGCAAATCGTTTTATGCAGGCTAAAATTTTGTTGTTAATTGTAAATAAAATCGAAGCACAATATACAATAACTACGAATATAGATTCCTAGTTAAGAATGATTGCGTGACTGATTAGTATACTTACATTACAACTAGATTCGCTTGACACGAGTGTTCTAATAGTAGTTCGCGTAGCCTTAGCTGTCTATATGTTTTTTCTTGTAAAGCAGCAATTTCTATTTCGGAAACTTTACATTCTGTAAAAATATATGGTATAAGAAGGTATTTTACAAATGTCTCTTATAATAAGTTACCGTTCTCTTTAACATCCACTGGCGTTTTAAAGTGCTCTAAAAGACTATCGAAAAATTGTATCGTCGAATCCGAGGGTTTGTCAGATATATTAACCATCTTTAAACTGGAATACTCAAGACGGAATTTTGATAATAAATTTGCCATGCTACAAAAAAAAACTATAATAATATTCAATAATTATAAGTATTTTCGTTGTACTTACTTTTTCTCTTCTTCTGCTTCAAGAGTATTATTTGTTAGCGCAAAAACTCTTAATTTTGAATTAGCCCAATGATTTCTTGTTGATATAATATATGGTAGTAGCATCGTTAGTCCACCATCGTCGTATAACCACCAAACATCAATTGTCCCTTTGTCTTGCTTCTTTCTGAATATGGATACCTTGTCTAAGACAGACCTCTGCATTTCTGGAACAGAGTCACCATGGTAGATAAGCTTATCTTGATTTAGAGGCTTTTTGCTTCTATTCTTTCCTGTGAGGTTATAACTTTTTGTTGTATCTGTGGACAGAAAAATAAAAGATTTTAATCAATAGTAATTAGCAACAATAACAATTAAACTTACTTGACGATACGTTGGAGGAAATATTGCCTTCAGAAGCTACAAGGTGAGATATATTTAAATTAGAATCGGCATGCATTAATTGTCTGGCTATAGTTGAAATAGGTTCTGCTCGAGAAATTGGCATGCTTAGGTCAGTGCTTGGAACATTTTCATCTTCCTCCATAATTTTACTATAATCCAATCCATCAGCCACTCGCAAGATTACTACTGAGAGCCGGTTATCGAATGCAGCACTGTGGGGAAAAGAGTTATGTTATCAATTAATAACAGATATAATATTTATGGATATTGTAAATATTAATATGAAATAAAGATTCTATTTTCATTTAGTGTGATTTGAAATATGTAATTTAAAAAAAGGTGTGCATATAATGAAAATCGATTTCTTCAAGATAATAATAAAATATAGAGATCGTTCAAGGTTAACGGTTTTACAATATTCTTTCTCTGCATTTTGTAGTACGTTGCTATTTTTATACCCGTTATTTGAAACACATTAAATTCTTTTTTGATACTATTACATTTATTCGCATCTGCAATTCATGTGTGCCGCAATTAGAAAATGGTCTACGCAGGAAATTCTTAACTAGGTTATCCATTTTATTTTTTAGCAATTCTATCACTCAAGTTCGCAAAATCAATGTAGGTCTACGTTTTCCCTACTTTTTTACGTGGTGTGTTAGAAAATATAACTAGTTAGTAGACTCGTAAGTGTGCTTAAATCTGATATTCTCGTTTTGGTGCTATTTTTTGTTTAAGCTTATATTAGACTTTATTGGACTTTTTGTAAGTTTGCTTTTGAAAAATGTCTATTGGCGTGCTTAATCATTTTACCTTTCGTCTCGTAAAATCTTTAGGTGTTCTATTAAGTTTCCATTCTTTAGATGGTCTTATAGTAATAGTCTTAATCGGTATTTGATATAATAAATATATCATTTTTGCTGATCTAGAATTTTTCAAAAATTGATAAAATAGTCCAGAAAGTCATTTCGAAAACTCTAGCTAAGATTTAAGTCCAGATGCTTAGCTTCAATGGTATATACTAGTTTTTCCCCATTTAAGAGTAGCTTATCCAAAAGTATTTGTATATTTGGTAAAGGTAACAACAACTTTTTTTGATTACTACTTACTTCTTCTCCAATGCTTCTTCTAATGGTATTAAAAGTGGTTTACGTTAAGTTAGTGATAATCTTGCCATGTCAATTACCGTGACGACGAGATAATTTACATATCTTTGGACGTTAAAACCCTTTTAGTACAGCAAGTTATCAATAATAAAATACCAAATAATCACCAATTTGCTTAATGGAGTAACTAATTGCTATGCTGAATTTTTACAAACTTTAAACGCATTTGTTTTAATTTAGAAAAAATAACTTTGTTCGACGGCCAGTAGTATAGGATTTGCTCCAGTTAAACATCTAACTATTAATTCAACAGATCTTAATATAGTTAACAATTTTCTCGTATATCAACATATTCTTTTTCCCACGGAGTCTTCCTATATGCGTTACTTTTTATATGTGGTGCGGCTGTTTTAGTTTTCAAGCTTTATTGCTTATCAGCCTGTCATTACAGCTTTAGCTATATCATTTGTGTGTAAATTTATTTGCTGATTTCAGTAAGTGACAATTTTTGTATGTCTGATAATTCGAGATTTGTAACCTTCCTCCTAAGCTGTTAAAGCGTATTTATTTAACTGGAATTGTTACTGTGGAATTGTTACTGTGTCCTAATTATTTCGGTGACGTATTTATAGCTTATACAAGTCAAGTGTGCTATTATGAATCAATGTGTGTTCCTATGCAACAAAACGGCTGATGGTGTAGAAAATTACGCAATTTAAATACACAAATCTTGTTAATATGTAAGTATGGCGCCAATGAATCCTAAAAATCGTTACTTACTGTAAGACGTTGAAGTAAGATATGAGTTCTTGCGAATTACAAGTTCTCCAATTGTTCTTGTATCCCATCATAAGAACATTAGGGGCTAATTTTCCAATTCCACTGCTTTGTAGTAATACTTTGGCACCGGTTTCAAAGCTAACACCGTCAACGACAGTGTAAAACGCTTTAATTTTGCGGTCGTTCAACCATGAATACGCCATTCGTTTTCTGTTAGTCCTAACTTTGTGCGAAAGTTTTCTCTATTAACAAAATATTTATAATAACATATCAATTGATAAAATAGAGTTAGCTTACTTCGACGATGTCTCCAACAACAAGAAGAGAATTATTTTTTGTGATGAAATTAGCAAAATCTAGTAATGCTGGTCTTGCATGAGTAGTACCACACAATACTAATATTTGTGGTTCGTACAGTTTCACATGTTCACCTGTGTTTATCAATCTGTGTGCAGTATTTAATGCGGTTTTGTAAGTTTGAGCCTGTGTTGTCGATCCCCAATTTACATCTTGAAAAGAAAACTATTGTTGAATAAACGCAACTTAGAAATAATAACAGTTGCATATTTACCTGGTTTACGATAGACAACTACAAGGTACAATCCTAGAATTACTATGAAGGTAATCAAAGAAGATTGCCAATTAATTAAGAACATTATTACTACACACATAATAAATCCTCCTAAGCTTAGCCATGTATTGTAAAACTGAAATATTATCAAAAATAAATAAACAGATATATTTTAAATATAAAGTTACCCTAAATGTTGGTCTCCATCCTATAGGTTTGATAAAAGCAGCGTGGAAGGTGCAGAAATTAATTAAGGCGTAGGAAGCCAAGTAGAAATTAGAAATCAATGGAGCAATTAAATTCAAGTTGGCTAAAATGGAAAAAAATACTGTAATAATATCTTTCCAATTGTCATTCTGCGTACCTATCAAAACAAATGCACTCGATACCAAAAATGTGAGTACATATCCGCGGTATGGTTCTCCAGCTTTACCGTATCCTTTAGAAAAGTATATTAAGCCAGGATAGATTCGATCAATACCTAGTGCTTGTATTAATCTCGGGACGGAAAGCAGATTCGTAAGTGCTGTACTTAATGTGGCAGCAAAGCAACCGGCATATATAAATAGATCCCAACTGGACATAAGCTGCATGACCTAGAATCAGAAATTAACATTTTAGTACAGTATGTTAAGTATGAAAATTTATCCCGCAGCGTAAAACCGCAAATCATATCCTTCCATTCCGTTGAACAATTATAAGTAGAAGTGTTTGCTTTTCAATAACTTATAGATTAAAGTACTACTTTTATGATTTATTTCAACATATTTGTATATTTACTTTAAATTGGTGGGAATGTTTAACCTTTTGAAGAACAATTATAAATTAGGGATGGGATAATGATACTGACTTACTTTACTGAGTAGCTAGCATTTCATTTCTTACTAAGACATTTTTAATTATAAGAATATACTCAAGGAAAAACGCAGGAAAATTTCAACAAATGAACATAATGCTTATATTGGCAAACGTAATAATATTTGGCTATTTGGGAACAGTCTCTTTATTGTTAAGTTCAAGCCTTGATAATCATTTTTGAACCATTGACGAAAGAAAATTAGGCATGGAAATTTGCTATTGTGGGATAAAAAGGTATTTCTATAGTACGCACATAATTTGTATTATGACGTCAATTTTACAGTGTCAAAAGGGAAATACAAGTACAGTTTAAATCTTGAACGTTTACCGACACTTCATTCTAGTAGTAGGTACAGTATGAACTAAATCAATACGCCAAAGTCAAATTACCATCTGAAAACTAATATCAAAATTCAGGTGCACAAAATGACAAATTGCAAGGTTCCATGTTACATTCACTGTGCTAGTCGTTTAGTACTTTTCTGTATGCAAAATATTAGTTACATACTATACACGCTCTATACCTTGCTCTATACTCTATTGCACTCAGCCCTTCAGATATGCACGCATTCTAAACGTTGTATGTAAACCTAGAAGACATACGTTTTAATGTACTTCTCACTCATACAATATTTATTTGCATAAAATTATAAATATGAATCAGTCGTGGCTTGTAAGGGTTGATAGTTCGCATCGGTAAACATTCCTGAAAGTTTTTACCCATGGAAACATTACTACGATTTTATCCACAATTGCTTTATATTTAGTTATTTAATAGAATAGTATTAGTGACACTTTCTATTTATTCTGAACAAACTACATTTTAAAGTATTGCTTCAAACAGGCAACTTTTATTACTAGGAATAATTAATAAACAAGAATTCATTATTGTAGAACAGAGTTTCAATTCTTTACTGGATACGAGTAAAATAATTGTTTTGAGTAACATATTCAATCAGAGAATTTTATTTTATCAGCGAAAGGTTTCTTGCAATAATACCTTAAGCGAAACATACACACATATACATATTTAATTAACATTTTTGTATTATATTGTTTTTTTTTCTTGGCGCGGGGTACGCATTAATTAATTTGGAAATTCTTTACTTTCAAATATAAAATTAAATTTAACTAGTCTATAGCTAAATCTTATATCTTTTATATTTTTTGTTGATCATCATTCTCAACAAAAAATATTAGAAGTAAAAATGTCTTATTTCGTAGTTTCTGCCATCGAGTGATAAGAAGGTCTTCACCTAAAACATTTTATATAAATGTAAGGGAGTTACATACATAGTAATTGCTAGAATGCGTAAAACATTACTTCAGTATAATATTTAAATTAGTAAGGTATAGTAGTGACTAGAAATCGTCCCCAATTCGCTATTCCTTTGTTACCTTTACTAATACCATCAATGCCAATACGTAGCAGATAATTACTGGGAATATTAAATAAGTAACGTATAACTCGTCTTGTCGCTAGCTTCTATATATGTAAGTAGAGAGATCTATTTTTCATAGAGTAAAAAAATAACTTGGATTGACTTTATTTCAAATAAGTTCTAACTTAATTGAAAAGTTAAGTCAATGTTATTCATTCTTTTTACAACTCCTTTACTGATATACTTCCTACCATTGTACTAAATAAAACCAATTAGGTAGGTAGATTTGGGTGCAGTATATAGGTGTTATTCTGCTGACTGACCTGTATATTTAATTCTATTTTTGGTGACAGTAACAGATTTCTGTTTTAAAGTCAAGCGATAATTGAAATTGATAATATCCTGGATTTAAACAGACTTAATTTAAATTTAGCGAATAATAAATTACAATTTATTTAAAGCTTGACTGCTAATTATGTATGTTAATTTTAGACATTGATATAATATAATTCAATGTTGGTATAATAAATGTCTAGATATAATCATTGAGTTTCCTTCGCTGAAATAAAACTGATTTACCAATTTGATATTTCTAATAGAATTGAAACATTCGGTCGCGTTCTACGTTTAAATGAAAAATAATACTAAATGCCTTGGATAGATACAAATAAATACGAATTTTTTAAAACAGTAGAGTAAAATAAATCGTAAGATTTAATAAATTTACTGTATTAAAACAGCGATATTGCGTTACGTTGTGCAACATTATCTGGAGAACAATTTACTCCAAGAACATCCTCACATATTTTTTTCTTTAAATGTCTTGGCAAAATTTTACTTCTTCGAAGTAAACTAAATATAATTTTGGGAAGTAGGAATCAATGTGGTTTGTTTCCAAATAAATCAACAGTAATAGCATTCCACGTATGTAAATCTAAAGTTCAGCAACAAAAATTTTAAATTCGATAATTGTTTCTGATAATTTGCATATACATATTTGTAACAATGACACTTATACTTACTGAGTAGCTATTGAATAGTCCATATGTGCAACTATAGTTAGCTGCACAGTCTGTTAGAGTTCCATTGGCTAAATCGCTTAAACTTCCACTTGCATCACGCATAGCTGCGCCACCAGCAAATATGACAAATGTAACGTAAGATGTCATCGATATGAGTAGAGACAATAATGTACCTTTAGGTATAGCGGAAGCAGGATCCTAAACAGAATAGAATTTACAATAGATCCTGGTATAAATACTGGTATAAATGCCTTTAGATCACCAGATATGTTTGCTCCAGCCTGAATTCCAGTGACTGAGGGAAAGAATATGGCAAACACTTGAAAGAAATTATAGTCGACGTTACCTTGAGGACGGTAAGAACTTACAAAATTTGTTCGGAAACGTTCCACTGTAAAGAAAAGATATAAAGATTTGCATTGAATTCTATGCATCATGTTAATTTTTCAACTATCGATTAATCTTCTAAATGTAGCTCAAAACAGTGGTAGCAAAGTATTGCTCATTTTATTTTGCAGAGTCATGTTTTTAATTTTTCTCGGGGATTATAGCGTAGTCTTTAGTCTCTACTTTTAAAATCTTTAAACCATCTTATGTATGTGGAGTTTTTATGAAGTACCAGATCATACACTAATTCATTATAAATAATCCGACAATTTAAAGAAACTGTGCTTCTTGTAGCTGCATGATATGTATATACGTTGCTGCTAAACTCAATAAACGCAATTGGACTGTTTCTGGGAAATTTTGTTTAATTTCCCAAGGGAGTGAGTTCAGCAATTCCCTGCATAGTCATATGTGTATTTCGTAAAAGTAAATCGATACAAAATTTTACGATACAATTGTGATATGATAAAATGTTGATACTTTTTCGTAAATGCGCAAAACACACTATGGTAAATTGAATAGGTAAATATGCTAATTAAAAGGTACACCTTTGAAGTTATATAAGTAATACGAATTTACACAGTTTAAGACATTTAGTAACTCTATTTGTTGTTTTGCTATTATGGTGTTATTTAGAAAATACTCACAACTAAATCCAGTAAATCCTTTTGCTCGTTGCTCATCGTTTAATGGCCCAATTGCCGTACCAATGAGAAAGTCAAACATAGCACCAACTATTATCGCTACTAGAAAATTTTGTGCTTTACTTTCCCATTCCATTCCGATTGCACATATTAAAATCATAACAAAAATCGCAATGACTCCGACCAGTCTTACATCGTTTATTCCACCATCTATGATATAGGTGTCATAGCTTGCTAGTAAGTCATTCAGACTGTCGCAAAATCCTATAGTATTCATGGAAGCTGCTACTGAATTTGCAAACGCAAAAACAATTCCAACGGAAGCACCAAACTCAGGACCAAGAGATCGTGATATGATGTAATATATGCCACCTGCAAACCAAATTAGTATACTTATAGTACAATGTATTATCTTTAGCAATACCATAATATAAGTAGTATATTGCATAGTGATGATAGGACCATTATCATGGCCCGCAAAGTTAGAGAATTTTAATTCTTTAATTGATGATAATACCAAGAATATTCCTAGGTTGTCCGGGTACGACTATGAGGTATTATGGTGGTATGCTAGCATGATTATATAGTGAAAAAATTCTGCATCACTTACTAGGTACTCATTTGATTTCTCTTCCTGTGACAGAATTACAAGCAATTGCAAATAAACGTTTACTTTAGTTAGTGATAGTGCTGGAGCAGTACTTGATTAGAAAAATTGCTATTTCTTGCTCTTTTTTCTCATACACAATATATTTTCATTGTATGTTCGGATTCGAAAATTATATTTTTATATAAAATATTTGATCTAATATTATGAAAATGTAATATTCTTTATTATCTAAAATGGCCGTTTAAATTGCACTGCAAAATTCATCTTTAGAATTGATTTCATTAGATAATGATACATTGGTCACACGTAATTGTCTAGCAACGTTGGGCGTTTAATAAGCATTGGTTTGAGTCTTGAGTGAGTCAAATGAGTACAAGTGTAATTCTCAATTAACACAATTGCTACTATTCTAGGCAGTTTATACCGTGTGAACGCCTGCGAACGATCGATACCTAACCTGTGTATGCTATATTCTATTGTACATACAATTGTGTTGGCAAAAATAAGTTGTTGCATCTTAGTTCAGCGATACATTAGATTTCTTATCAAGCGAACAATTGGGGCCAAAAAATTCAAGTCTATCTACGTAAATAGCTAGAGGTAGTTACTAGTTAGACAGATCGCCCGCTCGAGAGGTAATCTAATGTAACGCTGAACTAAGATGCAGCAAGCTATTCTTGCCAATACAATTGTACCGTAGAATATAGCATACACAGGTTAGAAATTGACTGCTCGCAGGCGTTCACACGGTATACAAGTACACTCATGGAATGTAAAGATTAGACAGTTTCCATATAACAACGTATTGAAAGTGTCCAATCTTTACTTTCCAAGAGTGTACCTTAGAAGATTGAAGTTTCTCAAATTGTTGTTGTTTCTCAAAGTGAAGTGTGCAATAGAGTAATGCTGCCACAATATAATATGATATATTGATGAAAGCAGTAGAAAATTTGAAATAATTTTGTTCCTAAATTAATTAAATCAACTATTAACACGAAAAACTTGTGTGAAACCTGTTTAAATTCCAGAAGCTCCACTGAACGACTTCACGGCAGTTGGGATTACTTTCCCAAACAGCACCTTAGATTTCATTGTAATTTTCGATTACAAAGGTTACTGTTCTGAATGTCCCCATCGTGTGGTAACAAGAAATGATGTGAGAAACCATTTGCTTAGTTAGCAGCAATGTCTACACAAAATATTTTTCGCAAATGCTTTACTATAACTATTAAAACTATATCATGACGGTTTTCGGGTGTTGACCGTGTCATGGTTAGTAAAATATATACAGGACAAATAAAAATAAAAGCATAAGATATATGATAAAAAACTCGACGTTTCAACTAATGTAAGTGACTTCGTCAGGAGCAAAGGGCAGTATCTGGGGAGAGTGGGAAGGAGGGTACCAGAGGACCATGGTAACTTGATGTTTAAACCACGCTAGAGGCGAAAACCGTAGTTTGTTAAGAGCAGAAATTGAAGGTGCTCTAAAGTCCTCGCATGAGCGGCTGCAGCAATGCATGGAGTGTGATGTAAGACAGTTCGAATATTGAAGGACGCATTAGTTTTATTTCAAAATCGGTTCCTTTTCTTATTGTGCTCCTGCAAGTTTTTTTAAATTTTTTTGAACTAAAAATACTTTCATTATTTAAAATCTATTAAATTATGAAATTCTATCATTGAATCTTGAAAAAACACAAATAAACAACAATAAATACCTAACCTATTTAGGTATTTTTCATTACATTCCTATGAAGAAAGTAATATTATTGCATTTAATTTTTCAGAGAATTTCGCAATTTTCTATTATATGAAAAAGCGAGTTCTAGCGGCATCATTGAGAATTAGACATATCATGGGTAAAATGCGTTTGGCGGAACATTTTCCAACAGGACCAAGTTCGTTAAAATCCCGTCAGTCGTTTAGGAGTTACAGTTGTTTATTTAAAAAAGCGTCGACCCCACGGCGACCATCTCGAAAATCTGTCAATATATTTCACGGTTTTTTTTACCACTTTAGTAATATTTTTTTTCCGCAGATCTCTCGGACGAATAGCTTCCGAAATACAGCACTTTGCATTCTTAGCTGGCCACCGGTACAAGAAGAAAATCGACAATGGCCTACAAGAGTGTCGTACTGCAGAAAGAAAGAGATAGCTAAGATGAAAACAAATAAAAGATTTAAACAAACTACGACGCATTGCCAGTTTCGGAAATAGACAAAACTGCGGACAAGAGGAAAGCAGATTCATCTCTAAATATAGAAGCTGGTGATTTAAGCTAGTAAGCGGGTGAGAATGCCAAAAAGATACATATGTATGTGATCGTATGATCTTGAAATACATACCTAATTAATAAATAATATATGTTTCCTAAAATTGTGGTGGATTTTGATTAAGATTAAAGTTATGTAAATATTGGAATTGAGTAGGCTTAACAATATTTTATGCTACCTCAAGAAAATTTATAAGCCAAATTAGCAGCAATTAAATTAAATTAAAATGGAGTATTTTGCTATCCACAAATGGAATATCCAGAAAAAACGCATGATTACTTAAATAATGTGTATTATTGTGTATCAATTAATGTTTCAATAATCTTTTGATATGTGTCAATAATTCGGTTTGGGCGTTTCCAACATGTATTTTTTAATTTAAAATTTGGTATATCTCTGGTTTGCTTTCACCTATACAATACCTAGTAGCATAAGAAAATAAATTCTTAAAGTAATTAGGCAAAGTAATAAAAACTTAGCAAGAGACAAAGTAACTTTAGGAAGATGGAATTAGGTTAGCAAATAAAAAGGTTTAGTTAAACTTGGTTAAACATTTCACTTTGGTTATAGAAAATGCTATAATTACCATGCTACAGAATTTTGGAGAGAATATCATCTATACAAGCCATTTTAGCTCGGTAATATCAGTAAGTTAAGTGCTACTCTATTATTAGATGAAAAACGCCATATTTCTATTTGCTAAATTTAGAAATTAAAAACTGGAGCTACCCACTTTTATTGCAATAATTTTTGAACAATCTCCGTTATAAGTATTTAAAAAAATGATAAAAAAATTTTGTTCAACGTATTTCTGTAAGACATAACATATGCGCCATTCACGCAAAAGCTTTATAAACTACCTGATTCGTCATAAACGGATATCTTAACTATTTTGCGCAATTTTACCGTTTACTTTTGTAAATATTTCGTATTATTCATTAGGTACTTTTTACAAGGTTTGAGTGTATATTTTCAAAGAAGTCGTGGGTTATGTTTTTCTGAATATAAATACGATTACATCATTGAATACAAATGTTTATTCAAGCTTCGAATGCTGTAATCTGGAAGTGAAACGTCATATCGGCGTCAATTATGACGTTTCCGGATACCTCTTGTGTCTATATATACATTATACATATTCAGAGCTTTTTCTTGCGAACAATTTTATTAGTAAATCTTCTAGAAGGTTTATAGGTTCTACGCGTCTATTTTGATGCAATGAAAACATTTATGTCAAGTAAATTATGGTAATGAAGTTAAGTTTCAAGATTTCTATATATTCAGTGGAATTATTATTGCAGTATGTAATGTAGATTCATATAGATATATAGCGATTATTTTAAAAAACGGTATCGATGCAAAATTCAGCATACCTCATTTTCAGATTTAAGCTTGAAAATAATTACGTCTATACGATTAAACAGATTTTTTGTATTTACTTGCTGTAGTTGTATGGTATAAAAAATATAGTAGGTACCTATAGGGTTCAAATTAGATATACTTGTCGTTTTATATACAGTAGGTAAAAAAATTAATCGTACCACTTACGATAAATCTGCAATAATGTCTGATACGGACCTGTACCGAAAAGAAATATTGCATTTAACATTATCATTAGATAGATATTTTTCCCAAATAAAAATTGAAAAAAGAAGTGAAAACGAGTTTTTTTGTAAAATCCGTTTACGGCATTTCCGCGAAAATTCTCGTATCTATATTAGACCTTATCGGTCGTTGTAACGTATTTCTAACATTTAATTTAGTCTACTGTGATACTGGCGCTATTGGTTGTGTGTTGCAATTGGGAATTTGTATAATGGCTAAACAACAAGGAATTACTGAATTGCGACAGTTAATAAAGTAAAGTAAAGTATCACAATATGGGTTTAGGATATATATGTACATATATAAAAAGATTAGTAAAATATTATTCATTCCTAGAACTACAGTTGCATCGATTGTGCAAAGTATAAAACATTTTTAGTAAATCGAACGTAATCTCCGGTTAATATTGTTCACGAAATACAAAACGAATTTAACGTAAAATTGCATCTACAAAGTATTAGAAATCGAATAAAATTTTGCATGGGTCTCTTGACCATATGTATAATATGGTTAAATGAAACAAAAATATGGCAAATGAAAAACATAAAGCAGAGTGTCTGTGAGCCACCATAAAACACGGTGGTGGTAAGTTACCTTTACATTTTGATTGATATCTTATTTTTACAAAAAAGTTTGATGTTGACAGGAGAACTAATGTTTTGGGGTTCAATGTCATGGGAAGAGTGTGATCAACTCGAATGTATTGATGGACTCATAAATAAAGAAAGGTATTTAAGTATTCTTAAAGCAAAACTTCGTTTGTTTGCAGAAAAATTAGGCCTTAAAAATGAGTTTATATTTCAACACGATCGAGATGCGAAACGTACAGCCAAAATTGTGTAAAATTGGTTTCATACCGGACCTTAGTCCAATTGAACATTTGTGGTCCGCTTTGAAACAAGCCATTTCGTGTCAACGATCTACTAATACTAATTCTCTTAAGCCGATTGTTTCCACTGAATGGATGAAAATTGGCAAGAACATATGTATGTCAGATGCAGGAAGAGATATTAGCCTCCAGACTACGATTAAATTTTTGTTATACAATTTTTATGTTTTATTATTGTATGATTTATATTTTTAAGATATTTACTCAACAATAAATAGTTCTGCCACGAGATTCTCGTTCACCTATCTAGTAAACTTTCTATGCTAAGTATATGTATATCATTCTTGTAGACTCTTTATTTAAGATAGGGGTACGATTAATTTTTTTTTACATACTGTATATATATGTTAGATCCTTCTAGTATGTCTTGTTTGTAATCCTTATACATCCTATTACATATAAATATTTCAGTTTGGCTAAAAATACCTACCTAAATAACTTGAGGAAATTAAAAGCACACTTACTCAGATCACTTGGTAACTGTTGATGTATGATTTTGAACTTACCTCCTTTAACTTCGCCATTTGTGCTTATGGCGGAAAGAGACAATGTGGTTATTACGCAAAGGACCGCTGACAATGCAATTATAAGAAGCGATTCTCCTGAAAATATAGAAATAAGCGTAAATTTACAAATTAAATGTATATATTTTTATAATGATATAATATTATAAGGAAGGAAACGCATGAGTATATCTAGGATACGGATCATAAAAGTCGTTGTTGGGGGTATCAAATATATATTTCAGATTGGCAATATGGAAAACAATAAAGATAAGATAAATATGTACCTGTTCCGCAATAATTATAAAACTACAATTATAAAATATAATTTTATCGTTGCATATTACATATACCGGTCCTTTTGAGAAATAGGATAAATAAAGCCCGGAAGAGGTAAGGGGAATGAAAATTCGCTAAGAAGTGGGGACGCATATGAGTCTATGAACGGTGTATTGGTGGGGACGTAGCTCCCTTCACATCCTCACCGCTTTAAATATCCTATGACTCAAAACTACCGGTATGTAGGTATGTATGTACATACATACATAAATAATTGTCGTCTTTCTACCTTACGTTGACGAGCTGTCGTTTGTGTTACATAGAGCGATAATTCTTTATCACTGTTGTGTTTACAAGGGTGATTCCTAATTGAATAGAACTACTATACTCTGTTTTTTACTAAGAGGACCAAATGATAAAATCCTCTTCACATTAGGCAAATTAAACTGACAGCTATTTTGGCGGTAAATTTAGTCAAGTATCTACTTGTTATTTACACTACGATATTTAACTAAATTTGATGTATACAACGCATTTGTACAAAATAAAAGAGCACAATAATGTTAATATGTATTTTATTATTTGCATTATATTTGCTGTACGTCAAATATCTAATATAAAATTTGTATTTTAAAAATTTAAAATTGCTGTTAGACTGTATCATAAGCTATCATCATCAATTCGAAAACTCGCGTATCACTACATCATAAATACATATTAGTTACCGAATAATTATGTATAATGAGAAATATGTATTTATGTAATGTTCCTTACTGCAGCCCGATCCGTCAAAGTGAGGCTACTAAACAGTGCAGCGCGCCGCGAGGTTGATATGGTGTAATAGTTATCACGTCATCAATAAACGTCACAATGGCGGTACGCATTATTGCCAAATCTTTTCTCTAATAAGTTATGTATTAAGTCATGAGAGCTCGTTGACATGCAATTAGCGTTAACGGTTAAGTTAATACTCATGAGATAGCAACATGGTATATCTTCAATAGTGAGAACAGTTATTTTTGGGTACATTTCGTTTTGTATAGGTAGCTATTTCTGATTTTACTGGTTAGGACATGCCTCATCTGTCTCATGAGCAAGCGCAGCGCAGCGTACAGATACATCATTTTTTGTAACGAGCAAATTATTTTAGTATGTAAATAATAAATATTTATATCGATATTACTTGGTGTATTATTTTTTAGGTTATGATATGATTACAGTTGTCAGTTAAGAATTGATAATTAAGAATATGTATAAGTAATATGTAAATGGCTGCATTTATTTTTATTTAGTTTTTAATTAATTCTACAAAATTTATGATTCCATTAATTAAGTTTAGTTGTTTAGTGGTAAGTAATATTTTAATAATCATACTGTGTTAATGAAAACTCAATTAATCAATTAATGCAGTTTTTACTTTCCCGCAATAATGTTTAAAAGCGAGTACAAAAAGTATTTTATAAAACAAACTAAACAAACTTCTAATAAAATTTTTAAATGAATGTTGCTAATATAAACGAATAATAACTTGTTTCGCGAATGCTTTACGAATGATTTCTTGTTATATGTTAACTTGCGCACTTTTTTATTTTTGTATATGTAGGTACAAATATGTAATTTACTCCAAAATGTAACACGCGGAATGCAGATTTACTGTCATAATAAGTAATTTCAGCATTTACTCTCAGTGGAATTAGTTAATGGAAGTTTGCAATAAATTGGACCTGTTAGCACATACAGGCGGTGTCCAGTGGATGCCGGATAAATACGTTGCTGGTAATAAGAGTTTGTAAATTGCAAAAATAATTGATTAGTATAGTTTTATCTTTCTGTTAACGTTTTCTACAACATTAAATTTTACGGAATACATAACCGCTGATGCAACAAAAACCCTTACTTACGGACCGCCGATTATGAAACTCTACGATTACGATCAAACAATTATTAACCAAATTCTTATTTTTTGTTCAAAGAAACGATGCTGTGCTTTTCTGTTTATTCCTCAAGATAAGATTGTACAAATAAAAAATACGAATTTCTAAAATCGTTAATACTTTCAAATATAGGCGAATTAGTTGATTTAAGGTTAGCTTACTTTGTTTTCCTTCAATTCGTAAAAATTGTAATATAACATGCGAATATTAATAAAATCACCGCTACCGCAATAAAGACAACTCCGCATTCGCAAACGTTAGTAATACGTAATACGAGGGATAAGACATCGCGGAGCATTAGATTTACATTTCACGTGGGTGTAAAGCGGGGGGTTTCATCGCACAAACTCATTGAAATTACATTAGGCATTACAATAAATAGTTACGACTTTGAAGTCCTGGTCTAAAATCTATCACCATATTTTATTTAAAAATCTTTGGCATAAAACGGATCATTACGTAACGGTTTGTGAATATCAGCATTAGTACTTAATAGAAAATAATGGTTAGTGTGGCTTCAAAACATTGCAGCAACTTGCATTAGTTGTTTGCAGAAAGAGGAAAACAATTTTGCGGTTCTGCGATATCTTTTAATGAAATACAAAGCACGTAATTTTGAAAAAGATTCTAAGTAATTTGAACAAATTTCTTTTAGTAACGCAAATTTGTTGTAACCCTAAGAGCATGAATTTAAAATCAAAGTTGTATGGCTTTTTGTTTTAAAAATTCCATAATAGTTCGACTGTTAAATATATGGCCATGCAAGTAAGTAACTGTATTTGATGAATGAAGAACTCTTCGACACTTCTGTAATGTTACAATGAGATTTAATAAAATGTTGATGTAGTAAATAAGCAAATAGTCATCGAGCCGACATACATATAATGTAGAGTATTTTAACACTTTTCCAACACTTTTATTTTTCTTGGTGTATATTTTTAATATTTCCTAATATTTTTGTCCTTTTTATTCGAATACCGTGTTTGCCACAAAGCATTTCGTGTGTATATGTGACGGCAATTTAACATAATAATTGTAGTCACAGTAGGAATAAAAAAAAAAAAAACAGAATCATTACATTCACTTACTCTTGAGAAAATGTGGTAGTAATTGCTGTATGTTGAAAAATTATAATACAATTATGGTGTTCACTATATGAAATCATATTAGCAATTTATTTGAGATTACTTAATTGTACTCAGTTATACAAGCTATTTATTTGCGACAGACACTATCATCTGGTTGTTTTAAATAGAATTCTGAACATGGTATGTCATTCTTATTATGAGGAGGATTGAATAAAACGGGATATAACAGCGACAGATAAAGTAAAAACACGTCAATTTCTATTACAAGGAGAACATTGTTTGACATATTGTTGATAAAATTTTATTCACGCCCTCCCTATTATTAGGTAATCTATATATGTATTTTATGACCTTTTAACTTATCTTATTATCCAGATAGTTTTTTCTCACTTGTTAGGTCAATGATAACATGAATTTTATAAAATTAAGCTCTTGACTAGGTTTTTTGCCATGTTTTTCCCCTGTCCTCGAAGCCTAGTCCTAGAGCTTGACAAAAAAAAAATACATTGATATAAGGAGCATTAGTGTTATGATTATAAATTTACATTTCAAAATATCTTAAATTGTCCACTATATTGTAAACATAATCCTATACAGGGTGTTTCCTAAGTAATCTAAAATATTATATGGGGCGCTTCGTCACTCAATTTTAAGACGAAAAGTTCATATAAACATGTGTGATAAGTCTTGTCGTTAATGAGATACAGGGTGTTGAATTGTTTGTAATAACTCAGCTGTGATTGTATTTGAAATTAATTTTTCCTGGTGACGCTACTGGTTTTTAGAAGTAATACGAAAAACATGCTTATTATAAGTGACGTTTGAAGTAACGTTGACAACTGTGTCAAACCTAAAAACCAACGCAAACAACGAACAATAAATTTTTAATAATACGATCTTTTTGTGTTAAGTTAACAACGATGCCTGTGTTTACTAATGCTGAAATGGCTAATATGCACTTCTTATATGGATTAGCTAATGGTAATGCCTTAGAGGCTAGACGTATGTATGCCCAGCGTTATCCTAATAATAACAGATATGTTTACTAGGCTACATATTCGTTTACAAGAAACTGGAACTTTTGCCAAATCAAAGAATATTATTGGACGACCCAGAACTGTGAGAACTCCACAATTGGAAAACCAGATTCTTCAAATAATTGATCAACATCCAGAAACGAGTAACAGAAAAATTGCTGATGAACTAAATGTTGGTAACAGAACTGTTTGGAATATTTTAAAAGATAACTTATTGTATCCATATCACGTTCAACGTGTACAACATTTGCTACCTACTGACTATCCGCTTCGCATACAGTATTGCCACTGGATTTTAAATAAAATAGCAAACAATCCCAATTTCGCTGCCGATATTCTGTTTACGGATGAAGCCAACTTTTCAAGACATGGCATTATGAATTTTCATAATGACCACATATGGGCAAATGTAAATCCACATGCCATAATTGTAAAAAGATTTCAACAAACATTTTCGGTCAATGTTTGGCTTGGCATCATCGCAGATTATTTAATAGGACCATTTTTCTTTCCTGCACGGTTGACCGGTGCGACATACCTTCATTTTCTAGAAAAT
>ML218598.1:0-18184 GCA_004785975.1 Popillia japonica
GGGGGGTTGAATAGTGTGGTGTAGTAGTAGGTGATGGATACTCTCTGTGCTAAAAAACGTAAAATCTTTGTTTTTGTATTATTATGAAAGTGCAACAAGTTCCTACCACTCGCAACAGGTTATTAGAATGTACGATAAGTTAAAAACAAAATTTGAAGTATTGAAATTTTTATGATACGTCATAACATTTTTGGATATATTTTTTTTAGCAATATGGCTTTTGGCTTTGGCTAAAGTATTCTTCTCGACATTGATTTCATCATTTTTTTACTTTGAAGACTACCATTAATTTTATATTGATATTAATGAAAACGGAAACATCTTTTAATCCCGTTCAAATGGCAGACGCATATTGAAGAGTAAGCAGCCTTACTACTTTTTCTTCCGCTCTAAGTTAACTGATCTTATTTTGTCGATAATATGTATAATAAAACAAATTGTAGGTAGTAACTTGGAAGTAGCTTGGAACGATGATTTGGTTAGAACTGTATAGGTTTTCTTCAGAAGGTATTTTAGTCATTTAGTTTTATTCTATGATATAGTATTAGAGATATATCATTTGTCCAGATTGTAATACAACAATTTACGCAATTCTAGTGTAGTCTATTGAAGACTAGATACTTGACTTAATGAATTTCCTTGTGGTATATAAATTGTAACTTAATAGTTTTTAATATTTTCTCTTGAAAAAGTCTGCTATGTCGTAACGAACTAAGTGTCGAAGGTTGAGGGTATGTATACCGCGGTGAGAAAAATTCCGACAGAGCTCTTTGAAGGACAGGTCAAAATACAACTTCCTTTCCATTTGAATTAGTCTACAGATGATATTGCGGTATACACTAACTAGCGACTACACTATACAAACATATAGAAGGTTTCAGGCACGATTTTTTAATTAACAACTCACGTTTTTGGCATGAGAAACTAGAGCGAAAGTTTGTTGGTATTTTATAGATAATGTTTACTCATTGCTAATTAGTATCTAATACTACGCATCATTATATGTAGATACATTAGACAATGTGAATTTGAAAATTATTCTATTTTAGCGGGGTTAGTTTATAAATGCATTTGTATAATTACTTTCAATCTCTACAGTTGCAGTTGTTTTGAAAAAAATACTGTTAAATTTTGGAAATTCCAACTACATATTTTGTAATTACTGTTTAATGATAATGAGACGATAACGTGAGGACTTTTATTATTCTGTATATATAGAATATTTTCCACGGTCAGTTATTGAAATGATTATACCTAATTCCGAGGTTCCTGTATTGATTTGATATTCTAACGAACTATTTAAAAAACGTGTCCACATTGCTATAATTATTTAACTGATTATTTTTCTATTAGGGAAAAATTTTAAATTGTTTATGACCATTCGTACCTTAAAGTGTCTTCGGTTTATACATTGATGATAATTTTTGTAATTCTCTTCTACTATTTATACTTCTTCTTTGATTAGCTCAACGGTGTTATTTTTCCCCACAAATGCATTCAACCGGCGATTTTTCCAAACGTATGTATATTAAATAGTTTCTGGTTATAGTTTCTTGCAATCCGTAAATTCATCACATTTTATGGAGCCTGGATGCGATATGTCTTACACATCAATGGTGCACGAGCACATCGAAAAAGTTAAGTAAACGTTACCATAAAGAAAGTAATTTCATCATTTTGGGAATTACATATTTTGTTTTGGTAATCGGTACCACGCGAGCGCAGTAGTTCTTGCGGTGTAGATAGTGTGTGTAAATGTGTTTTTGTAGGTGTTACCTCGCCATTAGTATAATTCCTTTGTTGAACTATGTATCAACAAGAAAGGGTACTCCACTGGAGAACCGATACAGGACGATACAATTGCCGGGAACATTCGCAACCTTCTGACTCTCTCACAATTGGAGATTGATTGGTCTTACTCCTTCGGCCATCAAGCCTGTATAAGCTTCATGCTTATAATAGGAGAATACAAGAAAATTTAATGGGATTTATTTGTTTAAAACTAGTTAGCCATTATTTCATATACTTAACCCCCATTTTGTAGCGGATTTGAGTTGACCAGATTTTGAATAAAGCAGCAGTAGAATTTCATTTAGTAGAGAAACTGCTATCGTGTAGCAAAATATGAAGCTATGTACATAAATTGATTCCTATTTGTAGACGTACGATTATCGTATTTGAATAGTATTATTTTACGTCTGTATATGTAACTTTGAGAACAAAGTTTTGTGCTTTACACTAACGTCAGCAACACTGTTTTTCAAAATATGTAATTTTTTTCTTGCTTTAAATTATGACGATATTGATGCAATTTATTATTTAAGTGATATTACTTAAAGTGGGAATTATTTTGGCAGTTTTTTTATATTTACTATATAATATAATTATCTCTGTTCACTTCTTCTGTACGCTTTCTTGAAACTTTGTAGGTTTCCACGATTGATGTCGTTAACAGAATCCTTCTTCGAAGATTTGTATGCACAGCCTGTACTGAAAAAGAACATACAATTCCATTCAGCTTTCAAATTGTCTCGAAGAAATTAATTACGTTTATTTACTAACAATGGGTTTTAAAATTATTAAATACAGCTATACAGGATAATAAGCTGGAGAACCGTGTATAAATTGAAAATTGCACTTCAATAAATCACAAATGCACGCGAGCGATAACTATCGCTATCTCACTGCTTTTCATTTCGCGGTATTATTGTTATAATAATGTGGCAAACCACGTTCTCTTGTAGCTGCTTAGTTTTAGTGTATAATTTACACTATAGGATAAATAATAACATAAATTATATAAAAAGGATAGTCGTATGTAATGCATGTATTGTAAGTATTGATGTTATTTAAGTTCCCGGTGATGCTCTCTCAAAATATCAAAGTGCACAAAAACAAAATATCGCCTAGATGCTCTGTGATGATTTCCGTATTTCTATCGGCTTAATTTCCATTAACAAAAACATTGTTGCCCGTAAGAGAAAGGAATTATGTAAGTCATTTTTATTTTGCAGAATAATATATCGTCAAAGATGATGTCTGACAGAAAGATGAATAGAGGACTTATTGTTGACAACTTAATATAGGCAATAACATTGAAAGAAAGAAATATTTTACATTTAATAAGATCACTAAGAAGTTAATAAAATGTATTTAATATAAATAAAAGTAAAACAGATGTTGCAAAAATTGAAATAATGGTTTTCTGTACACACATAGTATGTACACTTGAATAAAAAAGACAATTTATTTGGTAGTCAGATGATTGTAATTTTGAACTATTTCTTTTCGTTGGTTTGTACCGAACCACTAAATTATCTAATCTGCGTGTATGGTAGTCGTATTTGGCACTATACGCATATGCTGGATCTTTATCACTTAAACTGTCAACATGCTCCACACATTCTATAATATGGTTTATTGGTATTGTAAGTATTCTTTGTTGCCTATAAGTGTCTGGTAGATGTCCTGTAGCTGGCGTTGCATAATGTTCTAATCGCTATATTTTGTTCGATGATTACTTCGTTCCTTTCTAGCGTGTATCTCCAGATAATGTGTCCATATGCGTAGTGCGCGAATGGAATAAAGTGAAATAATTGTCCTTGCTGGTTTATATGTCACTATCTCCTTTATGCTACCGACAGTATAAATTACAGGTGCTAGCTTTTTAGTTAGGATGTGTTTTGTCTTGATTTAAGTTTAGTCCGTTATTGATGAATTACCAGTTTCCTGATGATTTTTATGATCGATTAGTGCCTATGTTGTTACTATTTTTAATCAATAATGACGTAGCAAATAAACTCGTTTTATTTGTTAATTTTATATAACTTAGAAAGAATAATGAACCTGTACAGAAACCTTAGCACTGCTGCTATATTCTGACGCACACCTACTTCTTTAATGCTGGGGTGTGATTTTATCAATTAATATGTCTGACGTCTTATGCCATAAAAACCATCATGTTTTACGCAATTTTTGATGAGATTGGAACATGTTTTCATTCTGCTCATCATTAAAACTAAGAGTTATGTCTTCCACTAAGTCGACTATAGCGGGTCTGCTAGATTTCTTTTCTGATAGCCTTGTTTACTTCCATTATACCAACAACTAAGTTTTAATGTGACGATTATATGAGTAAAAGAAGGATGGAATATGATTTGTATCAGTTAACAAAGTCAATAAATACGCATCCTACTGCACTGGACAATTGTGTGTTCAAGTTGTATGCTATTAATTGTTGTCTAATGGCAAGCACCCACCACTGCTCTTTACGCTTGTCTAACTAGTAGAAAATTCTATCGCCACATCGATCTTTTCCGTTTCACTCAATTCAATGAAGCCCTCATTCCTTACTACAGCATGGTGAAGGTGACGAATCGCTGGACATGCGTAACTCATCTCAAGTGAAGCCAGTGTTCGATTCACTTCGTTCTGTTCTTAATAAGACCTGGTTGAGTATTAGAGTTCTCTAGTTTTATAAGGGTTAGTAAATCTTGATTACGATCAGTAATTATTATTAAAATGAAGTATTGTACGTTTGAAGGAAAGCTGTTTATGGTAAAACATTATTACAGTCGCAATTCAGTAGCAGTTACAACGAATCTATTTCCAGAAAGATCAATTTCTAGCGCGAATAGTATTCGTTACACGCACGCTTACAGTTGAAGTCCCGCCCATTTTTAGCCGACCAGAATGCAATCCACAGTAGTACACACACTACGCTACAGTAGTAGTAATAGTAATGTCACAGAGAATTTATATACTTAGAGAAAGCTTTTATCTCGTCTAAATACGTTAAATATGATATATGGTATGGATAGCATAGATAAAAAACTACTACTAACTATCCACATACATACCTATACACATGTATGTATTGTAGATATGTTTTTTCGGGTCTTGTCGCGTAGCTATTCTTTGTCTTGTCGTTTCACTGATTGTGCTATCAGCGTCGTGGATTACGGTCGTGAAAGCCTCCACTCAACTATATGTATGTATTCTATATAAACAGGTTCCAAACAGCAATTTATTTCAACTGAAATCTTTACCTGGGATAATGTGTTACGAGGTACCAATTTTTTTAATTATTTCTTCAAACTTCATTCAACCAATAGATAATATTTATTACAAAATTTTGATGTATAGAACAGATAGAATTTTCAATATGTGATTTAATTTAAATATAGTTGTAACTGAACTATACCATATATAACAAGAACAATTTGGGCGTATTAATGGAACTTCTACTTTTATATATGAGAAAAACGATTATAACAATATTTTTTTGTAAAAATATACATGACTCACTAGCACATTAATGGTGTTTTTTTTAAACTGCGCGACTGATTGCTTGTGGTTGTTTGTGGACATGCTAGTATACGAATTTAATCCCTCTGTTCTTATCTAGATTTCTTTCATCAAACGGTTTCAATGAGGTATCAGTTTATTTCCCGTCAGCATGAGTGAACCACATTTTGGAAATTTTTATGTTTTTGTAGTCGCTGAAATCTTTTAGGTGGTTAAATGTCTAGACATTTGAATCTGAAATGGTGCGTTTCAGCACTTATACAGTATATGTTATGCAACAACATTGCTTGCCAATTTCTTTTTCATGCTTCTAAACCCTTCCATTATTCATTAGCTAGAATGCAGTAAAACTTACGTCAATCAACTTGTGCAACGGTGCGTGCTATGTACTTACTCGAAGTTATCATAGGAAAATATTTCAATAAGTACGAATTTACATACACATACCTACATATGTACATATGTACATGTTTCATCGCCATACATTATAGATGTATCACTTGTGTATTAAGAGTGCCATTACGGCAGTTACATTTTGCACCATATTTGACATTGTAGTCCATTTACTGAAGTGCAATTTTTATATTGTGGCCTTTAATTCAAGCTTGGCTCGATAAACGTTATTCTGAGTCTGCTCCATCGAAAGCAATCGTGGAACGGTGTAGACTTTGAACGTAGCCGTACAAACACCACTGTTGCAACATTAGAAAAGACCACAATATCATGTTGCCAAACCGCAAGTGTACATGAATGAGATAGCCGACATCATAAAAATATAAAAAAAACGTGTTCACTTTATTGTGCATGAACGTTTGTCCATAAGAACGCTGTTTTCGAGATCGACACCGTAATTTGCTCATAGTTCATCAAAAATAATAGCGTGTCGATGATTCAGAGCGCCATTTGGAGCTCTATAGCAGCAATAAGAAAGATTTTTTGCATGTGATAAGACGATGTCTTCATTTTACTCCAGAGTCCACACGACAGTCAGTTGAGTGGACAGGAACCGGCAGACCTAGCCCAAAGCGGCTAAAAGCGCAACAATCGACTAGCAAGCGTATGGCGTCCATATTTTGGAATGTCGTAGAATTTTGTGCGGCGACTATCTTGAAAACGGAAAAGCCATCAACTGCGTGTACTAATGTGGCTTATTGCATCGATTCAAGAGGACTTTTTGGAAAAAAAGCGTCAAACATAAAAGAGAAAGGTGTTTTCCAGCAAGACAATACAGACCGTTTCACAAACAAATGACAACAATGGCCAACCTGAATGAATTATACTTTGAATTACTTCACCACGTACCGTATTTTCTAAATTTGACCCCTAGTGATTACTACCTGTTTGTAAATCTCAAAGGAATGCTCACGAGCAAGAGATTTGGTTCAAATAATGAGGAGGCCGATTAAACGGAGGCCAATTTTGAGACCAAAGATAAATCATTCTACCAAAAAATTATCGAAATGTTAGAGAAGTGCTGGAATAAGATCAAATTTGTTTGATCTTTATTGAAATTAGAGTGTTGTAATTGACCTGGAAAAAATAACGGGAAAATAAGATAAATAAAAAAGGTAATAAAAATACATACATCCTTTATTTATTAGAATTACTTCTATTTTTTTGCTATAAAGGGACATTTGCTTTATTTATTTTATTTATTATTAAGAATTATTTTTAGTTTCTTATTTTTTAAATTTATTTGCCTTCGTATAGGCGAGACGCAGGATACACAGATAGAGGTATGCCGACGCGCATCTTACACATATGTCATTGCGAAGCATTAATTGTAAAATACAAATCCCGCCTATGAAATCAGCGATTTTAACCTCTATTGAAATAAATTTCATATGTAATTTGTCTCGCGAAAACGCGTGTAATTTGTCTCGCGTGAAACGAGCATACCTCTATCTGTGTATCCTGGCGAGACGGCTGGCACACAACGCAGATTGTGTTTACTCGCCGCCCAGCAAGTAATACACTTCATAGCTAGTACTGGTTATGGCGAATGTAGCGGAATACGGCAAAAGAAGGAATGAATGGGGAATGCGCATGCGTGTTATAACCGTTGGCTTTGCAGTGATTATGCCTGTATACGTTATAAGGCACTATATCTTGAAACAAGAAAATGGTTTGTTAGTTTGCTGTTTATTTTGTCAATCTATCGTTAAAAGTTTGCTAACAGTGGTGCTAAAATATGCAAAGCTATAGACTTTTCGCTGATTTTGTTAATAGTGTGTTCAACTTGCAGCAATTAAAATGGATATGCATATCTGTATACAATTAAATTGTTTTTGCAAGTTAAATACGATACTAAACCTTTGTAAAAAGGATATAAGTATTTATTCTTCTCTTATAATTATATGTACTGTGTAATTATCTAGTTGACATAATATATGTATGTATTTCTTTTTCATATACGTACATATATCAAAACGAATAATATTAGAGATAAAGATTAACAAAGCTATAATTTCATTAGATACCTACCTAGTTTTGTTTTGTGTTTTTCCAAAATATATAAGAACGGCTGTTATTTCATCTGACACTAATAATATAGAGCTTATTGGCCATCAGGATTAAAGTCATGTTAATTACATACAATGGACAGAACATTAAATGAAGTATGTTAAATTCCATCATTCAGCTAAACATTTTAACATTTATTTATTCCATAAGTATTAGAAATATTCTGACGACGAAAGTGATTTACCCAAATATCAAGAACCCTTTAATGCCAATAGTCAATGTCATTTGTTTCTTGTTTTATTTGTATATCCTAATGCAGATTGTATATTTAACTAATGTTATGTTGCATACTGTTAAACCGTCTTTTCATAAATGTTTTGTGATTGAAGAACTGCGTGGAAATCCACGTGACAGCTATCAGAATCACAATTCAATGCAAAAAACATCACTAATTTGTTGTAAAGTGCAAGTTGTAATACAGGAATAATTGTACTAGGTCGAGTGAAATAGGGTAAAGGTAACACATTATGTTGAATCTTCTCTATATACATACATCTTATAGCGCATACTATTTGCATAAACGTATATTACTCCAAATTTTCAGAAATTGCACAATAATTTCATTGTATCTGTCAGCAAAACACATTAGATTATTATATTACATGCCGTATGTTTACCAACATAGAACGTCGAAATATGATGACCAATACTTATACAACCACTTGTCTGTCGGGGACACCACTACTCCGATGTAACGATAAAAAGACAATGGTTAATTAATATTTCGATTATTAGCATTTGTAGCAGATTTCATTTTAAAGTCTTCTAGTTAAACATCCACTGTTTTCTAAACTGTATCATCAATAGTAGTACTGTGACACATGCATACCATAGCAATGTATATATTAGAAATCGTATCACAATAAATTTGCAAAACAATTGGGAAAGTTATTTTATGCTTAGATCATCTATGAAAACAAAGAATACTTTTCGACAACCTACAGTTTCGGTTTCATTAAATTCACGATGTAGGCAATTAAGAAATAACGAAATCTCATATCAGTGGACAACTGTGTCACATACAGTTAAGAAATCCTGTAGCTGCGTATAAGACGGATGTAATTTGCTTTTATAAAATAATGTTAAAGAACGCAACAGTGCAATAATAAGGAATGGCCTTGAAGGTGACCGAAACACCGGAGGAATATCCTTTTATATTGTTTCATGTGTAAACCTAATACGAATCGTAAATTAGAAAAAGTATACCCGTTCTATCAACTGTTACTTTTTCACTGCGTAACTTCTCGTTCATCGGTCAGTTCCTAATATGTTATACTTACATTAAAGGGAAATCAGAATTCCGCATAGCTTGGAGAAATTGAAGCGTATCCGAGTGCAATACATGATTATTCAACTTATGCAAGAATAAACGCACGTAAGTTAGTAGATTGTGTAGTATCTTATTCGCTTTTTATATTGCCATCTTTTCTTATATATTCCATCTAGAATTGGCTTACGCAATACTCTTAATAGAATTTTTAATTTAAACACCTCCGGTTATCTTGCACACACCATCTGGAATGAAACGGTACAGAAATTATTGATAATAACAGATTGTGAAATGAAATGCCGTAGCAAAACACGATCGAAAACTATTTATTTGGAAGTGTACAAAGTTTAGGTAAAAAATAAAGAGATATAAATACAAATATAATATACAATTTATTTATAATAAGATCACATGAGAAAGACCGGCTATTTGCCAGCATATTCAATTAATATTTAATAATAACCACCATGATGGTGATGATCGTGGACTGGTACTGGTACTGGTACTTTAACTGGATAAGGTACGTGTTTTACTACTGGAACTGGTATAGGTTTTTCTACAGTAACTGGAACTGGGTTGTCTACGTAAACTTTGTATGGTACTGGTACTGATTTTTCTATTGGGACAGCTACCTTGTGAACTACCGGATATGGGGCAGGTACAGGTACTTTCACAGGAACTGGTACTGGTTTTATTACGGGCACTGCAACTGGTCTATCTACAGCTACTTTAACTGGGTAGGGAACAGGTTTTGGTACTGGCACTGGCACAGGCTTTTCGACATGAACCGGGTATGGTTGTGGTACATGTACTGGGTATGGACGATCTACTGGTACCTTAACTTCAACTGGTACATGTTTGACTACTGGGTAGGGTTGTGGAACATGTACAGGTACATGTACAGGCACGTGAATAGGCTTCTCCACGGGATAGGGCTGTGGTACTGGTACTTTGACTGGTACAGGTACATTTTTGTAGACTGGATAGGGTTGTGGGACATATACTTTAACTGGATATGGTCTATCAACTGGTACTTTGACAGGAACAGGGACGTTTTTAATAACTGGATAGGGTTGTGGAACTGCTACAGGTACTTTAACTGGTACCTTTACAGGGTAATGCACGGGTTTCTCGACAGGATATGGTTGTGGAACGTAGACTTTGACTGGTACTGGTACTGTTTTGGTAACTGGGACGTGTACTTGTTTTTCAACTGGATAAGGAACGGGTACTCCTTTTATCCAAGTGATTGTTTTCTGTACATCGGTAGAATGGCCAAGATTTATTGTATGACCACCACCGATACCGCCTCCGATACCTCCTCCAACACCGCCACCATATCCACCTCCTCCTCCCAAACCATGTCCACCGCCAACTCCAGAACCAACGGAGTATCCATTATCGAAGCCACCTCCATAACCATAGCCTACACCCAACAAACCGCGTTTAACTTGTGTTTTAGCTTCTACTGCCTCATTCTTCTCTTCTGCTACAGTTAAGCATACTGTAAGCAAGACTAAGAACGACGTCAGCTGCTGGAACAAAAATAATAAAATAATTAGATTGCAATAAACTGAAGCCTTACGAACAAGATATATTTAAAGGGGTCAACGTATTAGGTATTCCCAATTACTTAACAAATGAAATTTTCATGATCACTAAATCTATTTCTAAACGCGAGTCACGGCATCATTAAGTATTTTATATAATTTTTAACTGCACTATATTGATATAAAAATAGATTCACTGTTTTTTCTCAAAGTGATGAACTAATTTCCGCGCTATATTGACCCACACACTAGGTGCATCACTTTCTCGGAATGTTGCGTTTCCTCGTTAAGACCGATGATCAATCGCGCACAGTATCTAACATTATCCCCTCACTCACCATGGGCTTCATCGTCTATCTTCTCGTGTTCGTTTACGTATTGATGGTAAATGGGTGTTTGTACTTCGGAAATGCCAGAAACGAACTGTTCGAAATTATTGGAGCTTGGGCTGCTTTTATACCGGGTGCTTTCGCCGGCGAGTTCGCCTATCCGCGAAAAGTGCAATTCTTCTCCCACCCCGGGGGAATAAGCGTTTCAGTCATTTTTTACAGGAAAAAATGTGTCTTCTCGTCAGAGAGAACGCCTCTTCTTTTAAAACGCGCAGCGCCAGTTACTGATATATACAACATAAGTATATATTCAAGACCAACATAATAAACATTTCGTAAGGTATTTAATATATGTTTGCGCGTCATTTGCCGCTTACAACAACTCATCTGGACGCACCTATATCTTGTATATGCATATGATAAGTATGTATATGATAGAGAAGCGGCCAAATGCTAAATAATCAATCACTACTATTACATCATGATTATTGAAGATCTTAAGTAATGATTGAAGAACAACTTTTCACATTTACTTTTCAAAAATGTGTACGAAAAATACATACATATACTGTAGTACAAGAAAGTCTAGTAGTATGTATGTAGCTGTTAAGTTTAAGCGAGAGGAACCGGAGCGCGCTCTTCAGCATTAATTATATTAATTAGTGGCTTACATGGCGTGAATTTTTTGGTTCATAACAGCTCTACTTTCATGTTATGCGTACGTATCGTTGAGAATTACATACATTTGCTAGAAAAAGACAGATGATAATAAAAATGGACCTACTGCTTTATATATTTTATAGTTTTGTAGCACGCGTTCCTCAAAATACACTTTTGTAACAAGAATTTCTCTATTGCGTACTCTCTCCTTCCATGTAGTCCAGTGTTTAATTACAATGATATTATGTACTATATTAAAATTACAAGTGGTTACGTAAACCTTTAATAGCAGAGCATTTAGATTATCCAAGTATCGCTTGATTTACATACATACGTCGAATGTTGCTGTTGAAAACAAATTTAAGGAGTTAGATTGATTTATTATACTTCGTTGTCGTTAATTAGTTAATTGTTGAAATTATTATGGTGTAGGTTGATTGATTAAATAGATTATTCCAAGAGTCAATAACAGAGCAAGATGCAGCACTATTAATTTTCCCGATTCTTAAAATAAAATTGTTTTCTTCGTTGCAAATTTCTACGGTAGGTGGCCAATGAATTAGAAACTGTCATCCGTACTTGACTTAACTTTGATGAGTATTTAAGTATTTGCAGGATGGTGCATATTGTCACAAAGCAAAATTACTGAGTAACTTCCTCAAAGAATACAATATGCCTCTTCTTCCTTGGTGTGGGAATTGGGGAGATCTTAATCTGATCGAGAATTGTTGAGCACTCTTAACAGCCTATGTGAAGCAATCAAACATCTCAAATTTAACAATTTTCAAAGAAAGAATTGCGGATGTATGGCGTAATGATCCGCAATTAAAGACACAATTGATAGTTGTATAGAAAGTATGCCTCGGCGAGTACTAGAGGACTAGAAGTATTAAAAGTCAAGGATGAAAACCCCAGATATTAATAAATTTAGTGTAATGTAGGACCATAATAATAGCGTACATTATCTTAATAAAATCTTAAAAATAATAAAATTACTTTTTTACTTACTTGGATTAAATTATTAAGTCTTTCTAGAGTTTCTAATTCATTGGCCGCCTACTGTACTTTGTCGGTGTGCAATATCTTCTATTAAGCAGTTTTCATCGTTAGTCGGTAAGTAAGAATTTGGTCACTCTTAGATATGCGTAAACACATTAGTTTTTTTTTTACTTGCTGCAACTCATTTTCCAAGTTTTCGTTACATATATGCAATTTCTAAAGAACCTGAAATTGACAACTTTATGTATCCATAAGTTTTTCTACGTATGCTTCGTATTGCTATGATATATTTTATGAAATAGACTATTTATGTGTTATTTACTAGTGTTGTTGAATTCGAAAATTTCAGTAAATTGGAATAGTCAAAAATCGAATTTTAAATCCGAAATTTGAACGATAGAATACACTTTCTGATGATGCTGATGTAGCCGGAATTGCTAGATATGCTTTAGCTGTATCTAATAAGGTACAATACCTCCTCGCATTTCACTTCCACCATTCAAACGAATTTTGCTTCTTCAGAATTTCCATTTCTTGCCTATAATAGGCGTTCATGGTCCATTATTGGAATCACCCTGCTACGAGAGTACAGTGAAACAAGATCAAGCACTGGTTTCGGATCACGTGATTTTCGTTTTGGCCTAAAACCTCATCAACAGAGCTTGGCATGCAATATCTGATTTCAACGTACCTACATCTCTCTCGATATTTCCTTCCATACTACCCCACAGAATACATTGTATCTAACCTCATGCCCTCTAGTGGCTAAAGGTCGGAAATAATACAGGAATTCCACCTAGTCTTGCACGATTGAATTAAATTATGCTTCGTTACATTAAACTGAACTTGCTTTTGATGTAGTGCCTCTGCGGCTCTACCGGGATGTTTAAAATGAGCTAGAACTTGGCTGGATTTGGTTATTAGATCAACTATTCTCGGTAATTTCAGGGCGTTGTTAACAGATAATTGTACTGTCCAAGATGTGTGCATATCGTCATACTAACAGCATTTGTTATGCTTAATGCGTTGTTATGCACAATAGCAATAACTTTATTTTGCAAATCCCAGAGTGCCATTAACGATTGCAAAGCTTCGTGCACATTTGATGCTGTATGTCTTTCCGACATAGCGCAGGTTTCAAGACATACGGATTTCATCTCCCTATTCTATTTAATGTATAAATATTAAATAGAATGTGCCAAAGTTTTAAATACGATACTTCTGTAACAAGAAATTACATAAATACATAGCACTGCAGGCTTATTCTACTTTGGAAGTAAAATAAAGCAGTTCATTGATAATTTGGATATGTAAATAAAAACAATATACGTGTAGGTACAATCCGAAATTCGGCATCGGATTTGAAATTCGAATACCTTTGTAACAAGAATTCGAAAATTCGAATTTTATCAACAGTACTAAATTGTACCGTATCGAACGACGTTGTTAATTGCACTCATTGTCAGCTATAGTAGATTTATTGTTTGTTCTTTATTTATTGGATATCGTCTATAAATCCAATTACTAGTGTTGTATCCAATCACGCGTACGATATGGGCTATTTCCTGGATTATTTGTCCCGTTACTCCTTTACGGGCGGGATTATCGGACGATACAGCTTGGCAAAACGTTCTATTATGTTTCCATAACGGTTGAATGTTCATGATCTGGTTGCTGGCGGACATAAAAAAGCGGAAACTTACTGAATTTATGTTCAGTTAACTAAACGAACTCGAAATAGATCCAGTTCTTCCTGTTCCCTGCTTGCTAATCAGCAACGAAGTTCCTTCTGCACTCCACCAGCTTCTTCATAAGGAAAAATTTACTGTTGCCATAAGCAATGGTAACGCTTAAATTTGTTTCTACTCAGATAGACTACCATGAATTTAACCTACTTTGAATGGCAACAGCTAACAGTGTCACACCTAGTCTATTCAGGTAAGAACGATGTCCGACTGCGAACTCAGCTCTGGTAAAAGTTTAAGCTACCACATAAACTCGTACACCTTAGTTGTAGACCTGTGAGTGATCGTTCGCCGGCGTATCCTGCTGGCATATGAGCAGTCAATTTTGTCTAATTCGGTAGTAGCTTTGCACTCATTTCAACAGAATGCTCCTTCAGTTGTTGAGCATCCTCTAGCGCTCAGTCTTGTAATTGAGCTTGAGACCCGTCAGAATCGTAAAGGTAGCTTTGTTATTTACATCATAATGCTCAGTCCAGCATTTGAAGCTTCTTTTATTTGGAACGTATAGAAAGTTGTACTAAATTCAGTCGCTCATACATATATTTACTGCGAATTAATGAAAGAATAATTCTACAGTCGTAGTATTAATAAATCTACTTGTTAAGATAACTACAGATTACTGCCGAGTGTTTTTAGCGAAAGTTCTCAGGAGTCGAATATCTACAATAAAATTTGTTTATTCACAACAGCCCTTAAATAAAGTATGAGGTCTAATTTTGGATCTTACGGTAATCGGTTGATATTATGAATAACTCTGAAGTTGGCTTATGAATATTTTCGTATATATTTAGTAGGTAGACAGCTTCTTAAGTAGATTTATGTTTATTTTTGAAGCATGGTTTTTCATTTTATTGTAACAAGTTAGAAACTATCCAAACCAAATTCTGGCTTCTCTAGAAAATCGATATTATACTAAACTTCTTTGAGAAAGAGGACGTTCTTTATGGAGTTACACATGGCGCTTTCTAGAAAACCATTCAGTTGCTGCAATTAAGTTTATATATGTAGGTATGTATAACTTGTTAATTCAAAGCTATATGGTGCCAGAATTGTCTAAACTGACAACTTCCGTCATGATTATTTGCTTCTATTCTTTATGTAAATACATTTTCTAGTATCCAATATTTATTTTATCAAATTTGGTGCAAATTTTACTTCTATGAACTATAGAATAACTAATCTGACACAAACAAATTAATTGTGAGCTGATAAAATGTCACCATAACATCGGGACCATTATAAATGTCCTGCTTGTACTACAAATAATGAGATAGAATAACGAAAAAAATTATGGCCTTGAATCATCTTTTTGTAGGTTACGTTTGAAAACCAGAACAAAATAAACGATCTTAATAGTTAATAAACAACGAAATACAGCCAAGTATTTTATGATAATACGATAATAAAGAACCGACGGAATTCAAAATAAATAAAAAGATGTAGAGTCAGAGAATGCAGCAGTTCCTTTTTAATCAATACCAAAGGATATCTATTGTTTGCAGCGATAAAGATTTAAATATGTATAGATGTTTTCTCATTTTGCAGAGGATGGAAAAATAATTACAAAGGGGTGATGTTTCTAAATTCTTGACTTCTAAAAATAACAACAAAGATTCTAATTTCTGTAAGTTGTGAGATTTTGACAAGAGATGTTTTCTCCGGCGAAAAATATCGAATAGCAAAATATTATGAGAATGAAGGTTTATGCACTGTATAGGTACCTATAACCTGCCCACGAAAACAAAATCTGATTAATATATGTAAGTATGAAAATTATGCTAAGTAGGATGTTGTTCTTTTACTTTACTGTCCATTAGATATAATCTTCTTGTGAATGAAGTCAAGGTGTTTTTATCGAAAATAAAAAGGCGTGAGAATAGAAACTGTGTTACTACAGAAAACAGTAGCGTTAGACATTGAAATATGCAAGAAGTCAGACGCCAATTAATAGCAATATGAAAATGGAAACATATCAACCTTAAATACATTCCTACATTATACCTTATACATTCACCATCATTTAAAAAAAAAGATTAATATTTCACAAGGTGAAGAAACAAATGAAAATATGCTGAAGTATTGCAACATTATTGCCTATTCCAATCTGCTGTGTCCACTAATACGCTCACGTAAGAAATGGGCAAAATAACCAGTATGTATTGCCAATTAATTCAGAGAAGAATCGTATGTGTAAGTAGTAGGTATATATTAAATTTCACTTTTTGCAGTAAGTTTTTCTCTCGTGATATACATATGTAGATATACTTCATGACGTCGCTATATGAATATACCTATTTATATGCTATATCTGCAATTTTACAAAAACGTATAATTATTACTTAATTACTAATGATATTGAATATCATTTACATTTTTAGTATATGGATATTTAACGTTATAAATTGTAGTAACAATTTAACTAGTAATAACAACTAGATAAAATAACTGAAGTTTGGTAATCCGCTAATGAATCATAAAATTACATAAAAATATTTTTATTTTAGTAATAAATAATATAATATTTATTATAAACTGGCTGCATTTTTGAAAATTGTAATGTGTGAGCTACTAGCGTTATGAAAGACTTTCATATATGTACTTAATAAAAGTATCTTTGCTTAATATTACCTATTCTAAATATCTAAGTATTAGCATAATTATTTCGAATAATAGATCTACTGGACTTTAGGCATACCGATAAGTATATATAAACTATAATTTTGCAGTTTATCCTTAATTTTAATTTGACGTTGTTGCAAGTGAAAGCGGTTATGTTCTATTTAAGGATCGTACTTTCCGATGCCTACTTGTTGCGCATTTTTACAAGTGTTGTCATCATAACTTATTTTGATAATGTTCCAATTGAAGTGTTACAATTTATAAAGGTACATACATACATACATATATAAATATATATTTTTCAAGAGTATGTTATCGTGGGCAGTAATTTCCAGTAACTTATACTAGACTTCTTGCCACTAAATTATTTAAATTTGAATAGAGATGCTTTCTATAAGATAACCAATCCTCTCGTCAATGTGTTATTTGTAGGTTAATGAAACTTCACATTATTCACTTTAATTTAATCCGGAGTACTGGGAAAGCGTTCACGTAAAGAGATTTTGTAAGATTATTTCGCTGAGTATGTCAATGGTATATCAGATATTCATATACAACAACCAAAAAATGTAATTACAAGGAGAACTGACAAAGTTTTTTACTGACAAAGTTTTTTTTAATAAGAACTATATTTCATTTTAATCTCTTTTAACCAAAATCATCAATTTGTGTTAGATATTCTATGAAACCGTTATTCAGTTTTTTGTGAGTTCTCCACTTAGCCTCTACTTAGTGTTTATTTCAATTGGTGATTGTCTACCACTACAGCATTGATAATATTGACGAAGTAAGCAGTCGAATAATTTGAACCACCAACATATGTATACGTATTTGCACGAACCCTATACATAGTCACTAGAGGGTAAAAAATCCGCCAACATTTGACAGTTTTTACATCCACATTAACTGCTCTTCCAGTTTCTGGGATCATATTCAATGCGTTCATAAAATACTAATTTGATCGATATTTTAAATTGTAACGCAGCTTAGACCACATACTTATGTGTTCCTACTGAAGTCATTTGTTTATCAATAGTTTATAATTCTCGTCGTAAGGAAGGTAGGCAAGAGTATATTTTTTCAAAACAACATAGGTTGTAATTTTAATGATACGTGTACGTAGGCCAACATAAAGTAATAATAATAATAATAATAATAATAATAATAATAATAATAATAATA
>ML218598.1:18194-55282 GCA_004785975.1 Popillia japonica
TAATAATAATAATAATAATAATAATAATAATAATAATAATAATAATATTTATTTAATCCAAAGGACCACATAGTACATAAAAACTTGTACAGTAGGTATAGGATAAGTCCGTTAATTAATTACAAATACGAAAACTTATGTAAAGAGAAAAAAGAAACAATTATAATAACAATTTTAAAGATAAGTACTTGTAAAAGTACGTACATACACATATATTTAAATACATATAAGCAGCTTGGCTCAACTAGCAAAAATATTCATCTATGCTATAAAAACTTTTTTCAAGTAAGTAGCTTTTTAACGTTCGAGCAAATATTTTGTCATTTCTAATGTTCTTGATCTTCGAATCTAATTTATTAAAAAATTTTATACCAATGTATACGGGATTATTCTCATAGGTACTGAGACTGTGTTGAGGTATAAGTTACTGGCCTCGCTTGTGAAATAACTCTGAAAATCATTATTCCGCACAAGTTCGGATTCCATAGATTTCACTAAAAGTAAAACTTCGTAAATGAAAATAGAAGGTAGTGGCAGCAGATCAAGCTGTTTAAAGAGATTCCGGCAAGAACTTCATCGCGGAATACCCAACATAGAGCGAATAGCTCCTTTTGTAATTTAAATACTCTAGTACTAACATAACTAGAACCCCAGTACATGATACAATATCTAATTCGAGACTCAAAACATGCATAGTAATAATTCTTGATCACTTCCAACGAAGTCAATTCAGTAAGTCTGTATAAAACGTAGCAAGCTTGAGACAATTTAGTACAGAGCATATCCACGTGACTGTGCCAGCTCAGATCACTCCCAATACACAGGCCCAAGAATCTACTGTTCTCAACTTCTTGGATGGAATGACCATCAACCAGTAAAAGGTGACAAAACTCGATTATTTTTCTTCGGCGTGAAATTAATAAACAGTTTTACTGGTGTTCACCTTTAGTCCATTTTTGTTAAACCAGTCAATGAACTTGTCAAGAACAGACTGCATAGACATCCTTAAGCTAGAACTGTCAGTGTGAGCTGCTCCATAACTGATGTCGTCGGCATACATCACAAGATTATTAGTATCACTAACGTGAAGAAGATCATTGATAAAAAGTATGATTAGAAGCGGCCCTAAAATTGAACCCTGCGGGACTCCAGTTTTTATTGGTTGTTCACACGAAGTTTTGTTATTTAGTACCACGACCTGCTTTCTATTTGAAAGGTATGACGTTAGCCAGTCGTGTATAACACCTCTTAACCCAATACCCTCTATCTTCATCAGTAACCTATTGTGACTAACAAGATCCTTGGAGAGATCCATAAATAAGCCCATGCATTTCTTATTATCGTTTCTCTACTCACAAATTTTTGTCATGAAGGAAACTAATGCCGTACGAGTGGACTTTCTCTTTATGAAACCGTATTGAGCGCTATGCAAAATATTATTGATCTCCAAAAATGTAAATAGTTTGTCAAATACTATCTTTTCCAGGATTTTGGCAAAATTACTTAGTATCGAGATTGGCCTGTAACTGGTTACTTGTTTAGGATCCCCTTTTTTAAAATTGCAACGACTTTTGCTGTTTTGAGCATATCCGGGAAAATTCCTACTTCCAGTGACCAGTTGATGATACTTGCTAGGGGGTATTTTATAATGTGTGCACACGTCTTGAGCAGAGCAACTCTTATACCATCTACACCCACAGAGGTTGATGACTTCAGACCACAGAGAACAGAGTATACATAGGTGTTGCAGATATTGACAAAGTACTCATTGAAGTAGTAAAAATTTCCACAGAATCATTTGTTGTAGATTCTTGGTAGAAAACTACATTTGATGCTGTTTTGGTCTTATTACTAGTTAAGATAGTATATATACGCTTGTATTGCCTGTAGAAATCAATGTCTTGTTGTGTCTGGGAGGTAACTGCTTGTCTGTAGATATAGAAAATAAAAGAATTTTTCGGCAATTATTAATGCAGATGCTAAAATATAGTTAAGCATTCAGTTATACTATTATTTTCAAAATTAAATTCGTACAAATATGAATATGAACGACTTACAGATTAATATTTCAATTTTAATAATATTAATTTACGTAATGCATCTACATATATACGTATGTATAATGCGAGTAACAAAGCGTGCCAATTTTCGGCATATGGTGAAATGAACTATACATAGGAGTAGGAATAATCAACACAATCTATAACATAAATATAAATAGACAAAATGACAAACTAATACACTACTTGACAGCAAACTCACACGCATTATGGGTAAAGGTCTAATTAGAAGATAGTTTTGATAAAATTAAAAACAAATATAGAACCATCACGCTTCAATCCTTGTTGCCCACACTGTATATGAAATGGATTAGTTTCTTATTACCAAGAGGATTAGATAGGCAAATTACACTGCGGAACTAAAAAGATGCACAAAACTTGTTTAATAAATGTACATACAATTTGACTAAGTCTAAAATAACAGGTAATTGATCCAAACAAGAATTGTCGATGGGCAAGGTGCAGAAGTTCGTCAGCAAAATCAGAACAGAGATCGAAGTTTCTTATATCACTGTTTTCAAAATTGGACTTAAAGTACGGAATATCGTTGGCTAAGAAAATTGCCTAACTCCATTTCATGAAATTTTACAGGAGAGCTAAAAAACGTTTAATTTTGTGGATTTCCCTTACCTATGTGTGTGTTATCTTGTTCAGATACTTATTTTGATACAGTTTTTAGAAGTCTATAAATAAATTTAAAAAAAATTGTTTTGAAGAAAATAATGGAGTTAGGCATATTTCCACATAATTTTTAGATTTCTGTGGCAGTTAGTCAAATTGTTAACTTACCTGATGAAAAGTTTAACTAATAATAAAAACGTATTTGTTTTATAATTTTAATAGGTACAAGTATTGTATGTATTTTAACTGAAAATATTCTGAAATAATATTATTTATAGTAATATACAGGGTGTATTTGAAATATGAGTAAAAAATATTGAGAATGGTAAGATGCAATTATGGTTCACATAATTTTAATATAATGCGGATTTAGGCAGTTTTCTGGCGCTTTTTTACTGACGTAAGTTAGGCAGATTTCTGTTTCGTCATTTATGAGCGTACATAATTTATTTTGATATAGGTAGTTTTCTGAATCGATAGCCACTCATATTAGGATACAGATGGCACTAAAATCCTAATTTTACTAAAAGTGGAGTTAGGCAATTTTCTTATTAACCCGACGATATGTAACGATATATGTACATATGTAAGTTGCCGATCCTGTGATAGATAAGCAATTAAAATACCAACAAAAAAATTGGAAAAGTGGATTCTACGACCAGATTGTTTAAGATTCCGTATATCATTTGATCGTCCAGCGAACTATCTGCTACTATCTGCGAAGAAGTTTGTGTCCAAGAATCCAATAATTGTTAAGGAAGTAGTAGTGCAGTAATACTTTAATAGTCTTTTGAAACACTACAGTTTGGCGTTTAGTTCTTTGAAATTGGATTCGTTTTCGAAATGTTTAAGAAAATCTATTATTTTGTTCTATTTTTAATTTTAGGAGCATCGAAACCAAACCCTATATTTGATGTTTTATTTTGACTTTTACAGTTTTTTTAAATTATAAATAGTTTTTGAAGAAAAAAACTTTGAATTCCACGGCAGGTTACAGTAATTCTGTCACATATTTCTTCTAAATTTTCAGTTTGAGACGTAAGTACAACAGACTTCAAGTAACCCCATGGAAAAAAATCCAGTGGCGTCATATCCGGCAATCTCGCTGGCCATTCTATAGGTCCTCTTCGTCTTATTCATTTATGGAAATACATTGTGTTATTACTGCCGTACCGGAAGAACATAGTGAAGAAGAGCTTCATCGTGTTGAAAATGTAATTCATCCTTATCAAGTAGGAGCTTGCCGGCTGAATAGTATTTTCTAGAATATCCAGATATGCTTTGGCATTTAGATTTTCATTAAAAAACCATGTCCTTACTTGGTCCCCTAAGATGCCTGCCCTTACATTAATCTTTTCGGAGTAGGTGCTGGGTATGTCCTTCTACAAGCAGATGAGGGTTTGTTGTACTTTACATAATATCTGTAGTGATGTTTATTTACAAATCCATGTAAGTAAAAAGTACATTCGTCACTGAAACAGATAATTCTTACAAATGTATTATTATTATTAGTCATGGTTGTAAACTGTTCACAAAACTCTATTCTTTTGTCAAAATCGTCTAGTTTTCGCAGAAATCTGGCGTAATGAAGTACGAGGATTTAAACCAAAATAACCCAACAGTTCCTTGAGCAACTTCATTTAAAACACTCGGTTGCTAATGTTTAAATTCGCAACAGACTCAGTTTGAGTAACTCTCTGAATAAGATTTAAGACATACCTATGAGATGTGATATTATCCGGATTCCTTTCGTTAAATTTTGCGGCAGTTCGTCGAGAGCTTCATAACAGTTTCAACCATTTCTTGAAAACTACAAACCATTTCTGTTATTAAAGAAATTTAGATTAATAACACTAAATACTAGTTTATAGAAACGCAACAGGCAATGTATTTGCGAACGAAAAGCACTGGAAGAAAATCTAATATATCCGCCTTTTAGGCTGTTCTGTCTGATTTTGGTTTATAGCATTATATTTTATTTTCTGTAACAAATTTAATCAACGTCATCAAAACGTACCGAAAGCATTTGCGCATTTTTATAATTTTTTTTCTTTTTTAATTTTTTTTTCTGCAAAAGAATAATTGTGAAAAAAACAAAACAAACCAAAAGATTTCCTTAAGAACTTGGAAAGCGAATGGATCAATTTCAAGAAACTAAACGCCTAAATCTAGTGTTTCAAAATACTATTAAAATGAAGCATTACTCGATTTTTTCCATTTAACATTTTTAAGGAGGTAACTCAAGGGGGTAGGATGTTCAAATAGGTGAGCCAATTTTTGCATCAAAAGTTGTCTCCCTCGATAATACTTCTTACGTGTTTCAGGAAATTTTTCATAATTTTCTAGATTTCCAGAAATTTACGGTGGGAAGTTTTCAAATGAACACAATATATTATGTTAGACAGTAAATACAATTGCCATATAGTATTTTTGGCATGAGATTGTATTATAAATTATTGCTACCCTATTACTACTACTATTATGCTACAAAGAATTATAAAATGAGTGTATACTATATTTCTTGGAAGCTATGTATGTATATAGTAGGTATAAGAGTATTTATTTTCAATTGGTTGTTAATTGTGTAATGATACCGTAATTGGAAACTTTATTGAAGAGATTTTTATTTTGCAAGCCCACGAAACTTTCTTCTTTTCTTCCTCTCTATACATGTTTCTTGTCCGTGTCGTTTAATTCTCAATATGTGCAAATTCTCTTTAAACTATCGACTAAAAACAGAATACAAGATCAAGATAGCTTTAGCACTTATTTGTCTATTATACTATTAAACTACCGTTACATAAACACTAATACAGGTTCAAATGACTCATTGTTGTTATATTTTTCCACTTTATAACGCGTGTTGCAATAAACCAATTTAGATGTATCATTTTTCTTCGTTAAGTTTTCCAGTTCTATCTGTTAACTTTTACTCTCGCAATTATTTTTTTTCCAGTGACAAGACACGTTTACATAGTTGTATGTAGCCAACTGCTCGCACACTACTAGTATTGAAGGAATGAAACTAGAACACCTGTTTTCACTTGCGATATTTGTATTGGGTGACTTCCTGGTTGTATTGAGTCGGATATATTCATGCAATTCGAATGTGTTGTGTCGTAATTCAATGTTGAATTTATGGCATCTTTACTATATTAGAATGGCACCTTGATCTATGTATGTATGTACACAATCTGTATACTGTATCACAGAAATCGCACCAAAATTTATCGATAAACTGAACTTTAAACCAATAAATGTGTGTCAGATAATTGTGCAATCTATATGAGTGTTGCTGTATGCATCGAACACAAAATACATTACAGAGGAAATTGTTTTTTTGAAAATATTGAATTAAAGCGCACGTAATTGCAGCAGGCCGAAAATTTGATTGAGGTTGGTTATTAAAACATGCCAATTTCATTAAATTTCCCAATTAGTTGGTCTACATAGTGCAATATCGTATCATTAATTTTGTTCTCAATTTACGTTCCACTTTATAAGTGAAATAAAATACTGGTAAAACTTATGTAACATTTATTTAAAAAGTAATATAAATTACAGAAGATCTTTATTCTATATCAGGCAGACAAACAAATAAAAAATAAAAACACGGAAATATATAAATACAAAAGACAACTGAAAGATCAGAAATCACACACGGTGTATAACACACACGAGAAGTTCATTCGACACAAAATGGCATTCGTGTCGATTGGCTTTTGTTTCCCTAATAATGACCGTAGCTTTCGTGACCGTAGCTTCCGTGACCGTAGCTTTCGTGATGATGTTCATGTACCGGATAAGGGACTGGTACTTTAACCGGATATGGTACGTGTTTCTCTACTGGTACTGCGACTGGTCTATCAACAGCAACTGGCACAGGTCTATCTACCAAAACCTTGTACGGAACAGGTACGGGTTTCTCAACTGGATAAGGGATTTGCTTGTAAACAGGATATGGAGCAGGTACTGGCACCTTAACTGCAACAGGCACAGGTTTTTCCACAGGCACAGGATAAGGGCGATCTACATGTACTTTAACTGGATAGGGTACAGGCTTTTCTACGGGTACAGGTACAGGTTTCTCGACAGGTACTGGGTACGGCTGCGGTACATGTACTGGATATGGACGATCAACTGGTACCTTTACTTCAACAGGAACGTGTTTGATTACAGGGTAAGGTTGTGGAACATGTACAGGAACATGTACAGGTACATGTATATGTTTTTCAACAGGGTAAGGTTGTGGGACGGGTACTTTAACAGGGTAAGGTACATGTTTCTCAACAGGGTATGGTTGTGGTACATATACTTTGACTGGATATGGTCTATCGACAGGTACTTTAACAGGTACGTGTATATGTTTTTCAACGGGGTAGGGTTGTGGTACCGGAACAGGCACCTTGACAGGTACTTTTACAGGAACTGGCACATGCTTTTCAACAGGGTATGGTTGTGGCACAAAAACTTTGACTGGGTACGGAACGTGTTTTGTTACCGGTACCGGAATATGTTTCTCAACTGGTACTGGTATTGGAATACCCTTCAACCATGTTACGGTTCTTTCTACGTTGGTAGTATGTCCTAAGTCAATATGACCGTAACCCAGACCTCCATGAATAGCACCTGCTGAAATAGCCGCCTCACCCAATCCCAATCCTCCATCTAGGCCGTGTCCTCCTTGTCCAACTAAATAGCCATTATCGAATTCGCCACCATAGCCGTAACCAAGAGTTAAGAGACCGCGTTTTGTTTGTTTTTTATTTTCGCTTGGTTCAACTTCTTTCTTCTCCTTCTCTGCCTGCACTAGTGCCACTGCAGAAAGGACTAAGATAGTCGCAAATACCTGTAAAAAGAGAATCAATATTAGGACTCGTTTTAGATAACAATTGCAGCACTAGTTCACTGTCGTAATTATTCCTATTTCGATAAATTTTAAGGTCACTGTTACACTCGCACTGTTTTTATTTAACACAGAAATAATTAGAGTGACACTGATAGTCACTGAGGGTAAAACTCACCAATGATCTCATCGTGCTCTGCATATGTTATACTACTAGTTCATGAACTGAACTGATTGTCTTATCCGGTGACACGATGACTTTTATACCAAAGTCGACGGGACTTTCGCTTGCAAAACCGACAACGCCACCGCCACTTAGGTGGCGACAAGCCCGGTGCGTTCGGTCGCGTTCTTCACTCCCGCCCCGTGAAAGTCAATTTTCAGACGCTGCTCCGGAGGACGTTTAATGTCCTTTACGTAACGGACGTCATAATACACTTACGCACCGAAAACAACATCTTGCAAGCCTACCACTACATTAAGAATCGGTGGCCTATTATTAAGCACGTAGACCTTAAACTTGCTCCCCGTGCGTGAATTATTCGCCGCAATTATTCTATAGCTTGACATTTTTCTTGCAGGTATTTTGTCAGTACTCTACTACAATTCCAAATCTACAGAACATTGTGCCAGGCAGCAGGACAGTACGACCCTCAAGACTTAAGTAGACCGTTGCACAAATGCGACATATACAGAAGCAAGGAAGCTGGCGCCATTCTAAGGTAAGTGTTAATTTTATTTGAAATATTTAATTGCGAACAGTTTTTATTGTACATGTTCGAAACGTGTTTTAAAATTGAAATTTGTGACTGCACGTGTAAATTGATATATCGGTAATACATACTAATCATTCCAGAATAATTTTATAAAGTATTAGTTCACATGATAGGCTACATAATGTGCTTGTTACCGAAAATATTGTCTCAAACTAATTAAGTTAGCAGGCAATGTTTGAATTTTATTTTGTTGGTTACTTGTTTCAGTATCTTCATTTAGTTCTTCATTTATTAATTTTCCAATATCATTGTATAATTTGATTGCGATTAGTGATTATTTTAAAAATATGCTATTTAACTTGTTCAGTTACGTATAATTCGTATGCTACCAGCATCTGCTTGTAAGTCATTACTGCCCTTAATTGAATATTTAAGTATGGATTAATTACATATTACATATTTGCTAACAAAAATCCCAAACTTTTAACATACTTTTCAATATTTTAACTTTCTTTTGTGGTTTTTCGTCCTCGATAAAATATCTTTTTAATTAGGTATACTATTATTATTCGAGTTTAAAAAGTAGAAGCAACGATTGTAGAAATTATTATTACATTTTTAACAAAAAATTCCTAGAAGCTCTGTTAAGTAGGTATTACTTTCATTCAATATTTTTCCTAATGGCAAATCCATTGATCTATGGCATCTGTGAAGTTGCCAGTCCAGTAAATTTTACTTTTTGCCATCGTCAATATCAAAAGTACGTAAATGATAACAATAAATTTAATATGTTGATTAAAGTACTGTCAGTATCTGTACTTGCCTGCGTATTTGTTTTTTTATTCTATTGCTCACTATATAACTTCATATAGGTATCATATTGCATCAAGTCTGAGATTAAATTTCGAGGAAAATTTGTTTTCTATCTTAATTAAGTCAACGGTGATTATGTTACCAAGAATACAAGTAGAAACAATTTTCGCAAACTTTCACGTAAATTCACCAAAATAACACCTCTACACATAGAAGTTGCGTCGCTATTTTTTATAGTCATTTCATAAGTTCATGATATTAAAACGTACTATTAATCTAAATAATAACAATGTTTAAGGTTAAACAATGGATTCATTTATTGCTTCAGAATGTAGTTTGCCCGCTACGAATCTTCTGTGTATATAAAAGTGTAACTCACTGAATTGTTTACCGTAATATATTAATAAGTAGGTGAAATGGTTCTTCACTATCGCCTTTTGAGGTTAGCACAATGATTACGATCTATTCATCTAATAAATTCCTATAAAATTGCAGATATAAAACGTTAAGAGTTGTATTTTACACAGTAAACAATTAATTTGTGTATAATTTTAATTACGTATTTACTTGATACGTTTCTTGTAAGAATTTAATCTTTTTTTGAGATAATCCTTCTGGCGCGCATTCTTAATACGAACGGACAACTTCAAAACTTGTCTGCTCAATTAGGAAAGCGTTACCTAATATTTTTCTGGTAATGTCCGTATACACCTTACGTGTATTTTTGTTTCGCTTACGCATTTTTTCCAACATATTAAATAAAACCAGTACGCAAGAAAGCGAACGTAGTTATGGCGATCACAGGTAATATAAAGTCGTTATAATAATAACGAATTTGATTGACCTAAATACTCCATCAATACTTCGATCACAAATAACCATTTACAACATACGCGCGACTTACTACAGTATTTTTGTTTTTGAGAAACGACATAAATTCTATGTCAGTGTAACTAATGATATAATAGAGACATTTGAAATTAGAACACGATTGCTGGCGAAAAAATTTCACTTGATGGAATTGTATCTTTTAACCTTTAAATTTCGTTTACTAATAAATATGTATATTAAGCCATTACTGATTGGAGTTTAGATGCAAATTATCTTGAAGGGAACCAAATTGTGTGTAGGTTGTCATTGATTTAGAGCGTCTTTATTTGGAATTGCATATTCACACATAGAAGGGAGATACGTCCTTGCATAGCAATATTATATACTAACAATAAGTCTAATAGTTCACATTTTGATATTGATTGGAAGCTAAATATGCATTAAAATTTGCAAATATAAGAAATTGAGAAGAGATGTTACTTACTATTATATGCAGACAAATTTTTGAACTATGGATTTGTTTGATTAATTGTGTACTTCTTTTGGTTAACATGTAAAATATAACTTTCTTATATCATCACTTCATGACTCGCTCTTTCTGGGACACCTACAATACTACACTAATTGATCACATTCGTCAATATACGTTTGACATACATAGACATAGTTGTTGTACTAGGTATTTATATCCATGTTTGGCAGTATTTTGTAACAAAACTTCAAGCTTTATTTTGAAACATAAATGCACACAAAGCTAACTTTTCTTTGTCAACGTAAATTTTCTATTGTATAAGTATGTGCATATTTGTAGTAGCTACAAAATAAAGTTATAGGTAGTCTTTATCTAATTGTGGTGTGAATGCTAAATTATCAAACTGTGTATTATAACATTCAGCGTTTTCTTTACCACGACAATACGTCATTTAATCGTTGTAGTAGAAGTATCTAATTTTGTTATTAGTTTGCTTCTTATAGACAAAGGTAGGTAAACTGTAACCGTTAACTTCCATAGAGTATGTAGATCTGTTTGGGTGCTGTGGTTTTGCCGATAATCTCGTAAAGTTATTTACCAGATGCTTCTGCACAGAAATTGTTTCTTGTGGGATTCATTGTTGCAAACAGTTATCACTTTATGGTAATCTGAACTATCCAAACTAAGTTTATAAAAAGATTTAGGAGTAAAAGTTGCATTATTTGCAAATGATTATATTGATGCGATTCGAGTTTATTTTTTCACATATTTTTAATAGTGCTCATGAATTTGAATTTACTCTCTATGGTAACGACCACGAGCTTCTGAATTATTAATATCTAATCACACATTTATTACCTGTTGGTACTAAATTTTGCATCAAGTGAACACTTTCAATGCCTGATTCGTTAATAGTTCCACAAATAACAATGAATAGGAATATGTAGTATACAAGGATCTGTTTTGTTTTTGTGTTGGTAATGAGGCTCACCAGAATACTACAAATTCAAATTGGCGTAAAATAGAGCAGGAAGTTCTGAGGTTTGTACAGATGTTCTAAGATAAATCGAACTCTGTATTCGAAGAATTTATTTGAAAAAACATAAATCAGGAGAAGTGTATACACAATGGCATTCAACAATCGTAGTTTGAAAATAAAAATTGTTTCATTGAAAAATTGCACGAAATCAATGCTATAAGGTCTTATCTTTCCTCTTTTCCTCAATTATTTAGTAAAACGACTGAAGACGTCTGAATTGCAAAGCTGTATACTTGTCTCTACAGCACACTTTGCAGATTACGTTGAAAAACCTGATAACTATATTTATTAGGTTAAACAGTAGTTGTTTTTTGCCAATTAGCAGTAGCAGACTTTACTTTGCAGACAGAGGAATACATGTGTAACTGTTAATTTAAGAATTTACTGAACGTTACATACCGCACAAACATTTAATTTGGTTATGTATTTTTCTTTTAATTGATATATTTATTGATCTACTGGTATTGCTACTTTTTGCTTCTTAGAAATTATAATCTATAGTATCTACTCACATCACACAAATTGGTTGGTGTCTCATAAATTATATACAAGTACGCAAAAGGGTACCAGGATAAGTGAGTACCTATTATATTTACGTTTCATTCAATAATTTCCGGGAAAGAATAATTCAAGTTGTGAACCTTATTGGGAATAATTGAGGCTATCTTGTTAAAATATTCCAAGAGGTGCTCAACTTCCTATTATATCGCATGTTGTAGACGGCCTTGATATTTTAAATATAATGTAGGTACACCTTTAAAATCAGATTTTTATATGAAGCAAATTGTCGTAAATGCACAATACCCTTCACTCTGATTATTCTTCCTTTTTTCTAACAATGTATAATTCTAACAACGTATAATAATTCATTTAAATATTACACATATAAATGAACAACTAACTTTTTCTTTAATAATTAATAGCCACAATAATGGTGATGGTTGAATTCTGTATAATTTGCTAAATTTCCTTTAATTTCTTACGAATATTAATCCCAATGATATTTTGCAAAACTAGTGCTCATTAAGATTGTTTTAACTTATTGGAAATGAAAATATCAACTAGGTTTTTAAGTAAACTTAAAGTAATTTGTCTCTTCCCTGTTATATAATATATTCCATATAAGTATATTGAGTATTTTATCAACATTTTATATGATTAATATAATGAGATTAATAGAAATTTCTACCTACTCCTTCTTCACTAACTCGTAATAAATCCAATACTACACTTTTCTCAAAATTACCAAAGCATATTTGTGCAATTTACATAAGAAAGTAACCGCAAGCGTACTGAATATAAATCTGCTTTCTTTGTCTCCTATTTTGTGCATGAGATTGAATGTTAAATTTATTTTCGTTTGCTATTTATCGATTGTTGTTAATTCAAATGCGATTCACCTATACATCATTAAATATTTATTGATATTGACCTTTGCCACGCTTACTACGATTAATAACATTGTATGAATACATAGACGTTCAGTAGGTATAAATTAATTGAAATTCAACTGGTACCTGCCTAATTTGATAATGAATATTTCATGGATGAAAAGTTTATAATACTGTAAGCAGCAATAGGAAAATAAACTTAAATGACGGATAAAGATATGACCCAATGATCATTAATTTATTGTCGGGTCTACGAAAAAATAGCACGAAAACAATACGTTTTTAATAAATTTGTCGTTTCTCCAATAAGTGTGTCTAGACATTTTTACAAAACTTCGAAGGTCTCATTAATTCTTTTTTAATTCAAAATGTTTTAATTCACAGGGTTTATAACCTTTTCACCTACAATAGCCTTAAAAATAATTTTTTGAGATTCAACAATATTTCTTCTAGAAGTAAAAATAAGAACTTGTTTTTCTGTATTTTCCAATTGATGCAGTCAAGTAGCTTTTTACGAATGTTAATGGTTCTTATATTAGTGGATACGTATATATACATATATCTATTTTGATATGATTGTGTAATTACACCTGTTTGGGAAAAGGTGATAATTTTATTTTAATGGTTAACAATGGCTACAGTAATTTTAAGTGGCATTAAAAACCACTTACGTGACATACAAAACTTCTTTTGCAAGAATGCGAGTATCAAAATTATGCATTATGGAATTGTAGACAATATTTTTTAATGAATTTTGAAAGCTAAACGTTGAAGAACCAGCCTATATAATTACTGGTATTAGTAAAAGTTTCTGAAATTCCCGATTGTGTATTTCATCACGTTAATTAGCTGCAAACTAGAACTAGTCTATAGCACAGTACCGGATATATGTAAATAAAAAATACTAGTCATTACAATTACATTACAACAATTCTTATAATGTTGGAAAAAACTTATCGGCACACATTTTAAAATACAAATATCCAATCGCTATTATATTTAAATTCGAGTTCAGGCAATGTCTAACAGGACTCGCATTGTAAATCATATTTCATTTTTTACAAACAAATATTGAAATTGAATGGGGAAAGTATATTACAAACTTATAATATATTAGATAGAATCTTGGAATTAAACTGAGCAATAATATTAATAAATAAGTATAATTATAAATTATTTTTAATCTTCATAATTAGAATTGATATTAAGAATGTGCAATGAATTGACTTTTAATGCATTAAGACTAAAATTTTGTCATATTTAAAATATTGGAAACTTGCTTCTTTAAAACATATAGGATAACAATAAATTTTAGTTTTGATATTTAACAAAAATCATCATCAATCTTGAGCAGTTGTTACCAAATTAGGTTTATAGTTTTAATTCATTTACTGAGGGACATGAAATTTCAAGGATTTTGCTAGTGGTTTCTATATTTTAATGTAAATTGCTGTATGGAGCAACTAATGCTGTTCGATATGTACATACATATGCCCTATGTACAACATTTTCGCTTTTTTAAATAATTGTTTTAAAGCTAAAGAGATGTTCGTTTCTATTTACAAAAGAAATGCTTGAATAGTAGAAACATTTTACTGTATCAAAAAATTAAAAAAAATTGCTTTTGTGATCGCTTGAATTTAACTGAAATGGTAGGGCATTTTGAAAAATGTATCTTAAAGGTAGATATTAGGTCCATTTAACTTAGATCCATCTTTAGATACCTACTATGGTTGGACACTTTTCAGTTAGGTACTACAATTACAAATAGATTCAATCTGGCAAATTTTAGTTTATTAATTCTAAACAAGCGCTCTTTTATGGGAAGTAAAGTTGGATTAGCTTCTGAAGTTACTACTTAGGCTTTCACGTCAGGTCTTACTGTATCTCATCGTATTTTCATGGTTTTGTACTGTTGCCCTGTTAATAGTATAGTAACTGCGATTGGTATCTCAAGCGAATACAGTTTTCTCGCAACAATTTCAGAATTTGTTCCGACACGAAGATAAGTAGCTGGGTTTTACTTTCGTTAATCAGTTGTTCTTGTCCCTAAATCGTGCTATTAATATCCTTTTGAACTGCATATTCCTCAGAAATAGTTAAAAGAGCAAGAAGTATACAGAGTTTCCGTTTAAAGTACTTAGTGGTTTTTAAAAGAATGTCATTTCTCACATTCTTATTGCATTGAATGAATCTACTGTAGTAAAAAGCAGTAGTGACCCGGTGTATAGTACACAATAACAGGTGGTTAAATACGTTCATACAACCAGGTTTAGTATATCACTGAACACATCTTACAGCTGTTCACATGCATTATCGTAAAATAAGAAACCATATCTTACGATTAGCCTATCTAGTTTTTTACCCGTTCAGAGAGACAAATAACGTAGCAGGCCGTCGCAAAGCTGCTTCATGTTATTTTGGTAGTCCTGGGCGGAACTCAGACAACGTAATTTACGACTTATGGAAAACTGATACAGTACGCGAGACATTTAGTAAATAAAAACTACAAAGTCTACATAAAACAAATAATTTTGAATTGTTATTCTACGTAAACTAATTCATCTAAAACTTTTGCAAGATCTATGGAAAATTCGGCAAAAATGGCTTGTATTAACAGATCTACTTTTGACTTTTTTAATAAAAAATAGCCAATATAGCATATGTACTAATGCCAAAGGTGACAGAAGAAGTAAACATTGTGCAGTTGATTACCGAGCTCGTATGTTGATATTGATTAATTAAAAGAGTATGTTGTAAACAATGGGTGGAGATCTTTAAAGTAACCTTTTATTTAAAATACATGATATTTTTCAGATTACATTATAAAACTTTGACCTGAGTAATATATTAAAAATATCAATGGTAATAGCTTCAAAGATATGTAACGCATCAGATATAATATAAATATATGTAGATCGTCATTTTAAATTGTATTATATACTGTAAGTTCGCTGCAATATACCGAAAGATTATATAAAGGTATCGAGGTAAGATTGAGATTTTATAATGTATTATAGACAAGATTATTGATAAGTACAACTACATTGCATAGTAGATATCCTGCAGCGCTATTATTTCGCTAGTGTTCTTAAGTAATCATTTATTAGAGGAAAAGTTGTGCAACACGTTCCGGTATATGTTTCCGGTCCTTTGCGACTGAACTACACACGCAATGCACGTTTCTTACGAAGCCATCTACACGACGAGAGAAAGAATACAATAGCCGTCCACACAATATGATGAAAGTTGCTTCGTTATGCAATTGAAATGAAAACCTTACATTTTTCCGAATGGCGTAATTATATTGCTATTAACCTTGCCACATTTTGGATACTTATTTTACTGGAAGAAAAAAATACCGTACCTAGTTGTATGAAATACAACAAATGATAATAGTCGACGCTCCTAGAGGATATCATTAATTTTAATGAAAATTGATATAAATATCCTGTAATTAATCCCAACAAAAACAGGTACTATAAATGTGTAAGTGGATATATAAATTTTACCTGCTAATGCATGACGCAAGATGCAACCGAAATGCTGAAACGCACAATGATAAATGATTGCTGCTGATTATACTTGAGAAAAGATTACCACACAACGGAAAGGCATTAAAAATGGTAATTTATTTTTCATGTTCTATATTAAAATTAGTCAGTCCAATGAAATGGACGTAATTTGTATAGGCGGTATTTAACATAATTTATGCTAACTAAAGAAGACTTTTGCGGCTATTAAAAGATATATGTTAGTATCGCTTTTATCGTAAAAAAATAGAAGCAATAATTTATTAGTTTACCTATACGTTTTTTAATTATGCGTCATCGAAAATAAATTGCGAGGTTTTACGGATTTCTGATTTAAAAGACGGCAAATGTATAAAGAAACCCATAATAAGCAATCATTGATTTTTGGTGGTTGACGTACCTAGAATCTAAATCTACAAGGTGTATTTGTATCCTTTCAGAAACACGTTCGAAGCTTATAACGAATTTACTTGTTTATGTGTTGTTTCCAAGTTTACAGTGATTTCATTATTTTAGATTCTTGGCTTTATATTACACAAGATATTTTTGACATCTATTTATGGATATTGCTCTTTCTTCCTCACTAAATACATTTGTAATCTTCATAATATTTTGACACATGGAATAAACTGTTAGTTGTCCAGACAATTTTCTTAAAACGTATGTTAGAACTTAGTTCGTAAATGACACCTACTGTGTTGCTATAACCGCTCTAGTAAGGTAAAAATAAAAAAATATATTACAGAAAGGAATCTCTAGGCCCACGACGAAAATATTATTCTTATATGTAATTATCTTATACATACAAGTTTGGATTGCTGAGAGGCTGTATAGTGTGGGCTAAATTACTAGTCATATTGCCAACATTTAAGTTAATTCTGGTGACATTTGAAATGAGTTGTAAAGTTTAGTCAAAGCATTCTATATCGTCTCATTGTCAGATATAAATAGATACTTTTAATATGAATATGGTGTAATACATTTTTCTTTAATAATTTTAAAATCAACGGCACTTGTTAGAACAATACGGATTCGTATCAGAATTGAAGAAAATTAGAAACTAGCCTAATAAATAATGTTAACTGTAAAAGCTTATCTTGGTCAGTTCTATCCAGAGCAAGTGAAAAGACAAGAATTTGAAGTGTATACAGTGATAGTGGATAATTTATCTAAAAAATTGTCTAGCTTCTTTGAATAAATAAGTAAAGAGATCCAAAAGTGGTGTAAGACTTTGAAGAAATGTTGGATAAGTCTAGCTTCCCAGAAATTCATGTAATAATAATAATAATAATATAATAATTTATACAAACATATTTGCCCAACAGAGAATACAACTCCAATTACGGGACAATAATTAATACCAACAAAGATGTACAAGCTACCTATAACACTTATGTGTATACAAACAATACAACTGAAATAACAGAAAAGAAAGTAAAAAGTTTCAAAAAGGAAAATGTATTAAATTACGGTTATTAATTGCTAAACAAATGAATTAAAATTGTTAGCAACGTTAAGTTCAGTGAGTAAACAAAAGTTAAAGTCAAGCTGTTCAGGAATTCCATTGAAATTAGAAGTCATTGTGATTTCAGTAAAATATTCGTTCTGGTTAGAGGAAAACAAAAAGTATCATGTTGACGCGAATTGAGTCAAGGAATATGGAACTGAAGAGAGTGAAGTTAAGTTGATCGGCTAACCTCGTTGTGTTAGATATGTTTGATTAAATCTAGATAATAGAATGGAGTGATCAAAACTCCTTGGTGGATACACATGATCAACTATAGACCGTATAATCAAAGAGTGTTATAGTTAAGTGGCGACTGAAGAATATGATTTTACATTTATTCACATTCAAAGTCAGATACACAAGTTATTTAGATTGTCAAGGTCATTTTCCAATATAGCACAGATGCAGCAATGTGGGCAAAGATTTTAGGATCATCCGCAAATAGCAATTTCTGAGTCACTATAACATCGCTAATATCGTTGATAAAAACATTAAATATAAACGGTCCCAAGATCAATCCTTGAGTAACACCTGAAAAAGCGATATAGAATTTAGACTCATAAGAATTACGTTAAGTTAGAAACGAAACGAGCGTAGGTTGAAGGGAATAATGCTGTGGTCTAACCGATTAAATTCCGTCTGAATACTATTCACTTCACCACCGCTATACAAGACGTTGGCATAATAAGATAGGTTGTTAACTGTAGACCTTTTTGCAACAAAGCCATTTTGGAGAGGAGAGAAACTGGTTGCAATTACCGGATAAATTTTCATATACAAACACTGCTCAAAGATTTTTGCAATGGTACATAGAATAGATACAGGCCTGTAGTTAGCAACATTCTCAGAATCTCCACTCTTTAGTATTGGTATAACCTGTGCAATCTTGCATATCTTAGGGAATGTTCTGGTCTTCAATATTAGATTCAAAATACATACCAAAGGATGTGCTAGTCAGTTTTTGCAACCGTTGATCAAAAAGATGGTTACCTGGTCATCGCCAGAGCTGTGAGGGTGTTTTAATTTGCTAATTGAATTCATAACGTCATCTATTCCCAACCCATTGACCTCCACGTCGAAATGCTTGCGATGAGAAAGGTGATGTGAAAACATTACTAAAATAACTCGCAAAACCGTTAACAATTAGCTGTGGGTTGGTAAGCGTTACATCGTTATAAATCATGGTACCTACTGGGTAGTGTTCCTTTGCGCGCACATACATACGTCTATAGTTTGTAATAATAATTAGATTCCCAATTTAAATTATGTCAAGTTTTTTCACAAACTTCTTCATTTCAAAACGTGAATGTTAATATATAGTGAATAGGAGTTACTTAATTATCCTAATCAGTATTTTTAGGCTCTTTCAATGATATTGCAAGTTTCGCAAGGTCGGCCTTCTTAATTTATGAAAGAAATCGATATACATATTATTAATTGTATTCCACTATCAGATGAATTGATTTTGAAATGAAATTGAAATTTTAAAGAACAGCATGATATATGTACATTAGAAAATAACTGCAATTTTGGCAAGGTTTGTACATTGTTAGTCTAATTATATTACTAACTCTTACGCCTTTACCTTGAAGTTCATGCTGCGATAACTGCCTTTAATGGACCTGCTAATGGTATTTTACAATTGTTCTTATATTTTTCTATGGTTCATGTATTACCTAATCCTGAAAGAGATTTATTATGGTAAATAACTGTTAGTGTATTAACCTCATACTGGTGTTTGTTAAGAAAAAACACAAAAATAAAATGTTGGATTTTGCTCACTGTCAATATATAAGATATATTCTACTATTACAGCTTATATACACAGATAAACCTATGTATTATTATTGAATTATTTAACAGTTACTTACTAATAATAGTAATTGGGGATAACTATCACTTGTAATAATCATAATAATATAGCTATACACGTGCCAATAAATCATTGATTGGTTTCGAAAACAAATAAATGTGAATTAATTACAAATTACATCAAGATCTCCACGCGCTCGTCATTCATTCTTTCCGTAGAATTAACTGGGCATGTTATGTGAGTCTATAAACAACGACGTGAAAGCACATCGGTTCTGGGTTACTTGGTTTATTGAAACGGCTTCGCAGGCCTTGATCGTTTACCTCTCCACTCACTTCTTCTGTTGCGGTTCTCTTTGTGCTGAGCGACCATCGGCGGTAGCACACCACGAAGGTGTTCCAGGCTGTATAGATTTCAATCAGAGGGTCAGTTTCAAGGTTTCATAACAATTTTATTTTATTTTTGGTGAAGCCTAAAACGGATCCAATTTATTCTACATTTTTTGGAGATTAAACTATGCGACTTGTATAGAGATAAAGTATAAAATTACGCAAACATAATATAAACAAAGATATTAATGCACATGTTAAGAATGAACTTTTCATTCATGCGAAATGTTGATCAGTTGTTTCAATTACCATTAATTATAGAACTATCTTAAACATAATTACATGGGCGAGAAATAGTTTACTGTTAATAAACACAAATATCAAAGTAATTATATGTGTAAACATATTCTTGTGTAGAGTGACATACGATGTTGATCCAGAAATTGTTTTTTTTTTATTCTAATTAACCTATTTTCAGGTTTATTATTTAAAAATATGGAGCATGAACTTAAACATTTGGGAAGGCACTTTATTTGGGGCGTGTACTTTTGATTTCAGCATGCGTATAGTGTGAGTAAAGTACGGATGATTTTTCATTAGCGTCAGACGACGCTAATTATTGCGTTTCAAACATTACATATAGATCTACTTAGTAATTTCTAAGTAACTTAAATACGACAAAGAATTGTGTCCCATTAGACAATAACTTAGTTGTATCTGTATTTTTTATAACTATAACATTTATAAACCATTTTCCACCTATTGATCAAACAGGACCACATTTTTCAAATGTTGGCAGAAAGACTGAAATCAAATGATGAATTTAAAATTGATCAAAAAAACAATCTAATACTGAGAGATGATTATTACACTTCATTGTACCAAAGATGCCTCTACTATACCTCCTATCAGGGTTACCAAAATAGATTAAGAATGAATACTACATATTTCAATGTCGCTAACCAAGGCTTAGTTTTTCTGTATGGCTAAATATTACCCTTTTAGCCAATACGGTTTCCGCCAGAAAAAAACACTTACTGCACTTGATTTTCTCTTACCTTCCACCTAATCCTACATTTCAGTTAAGTTAACATTCGTGTATGCGATTATGCATTTAGTTCTTTTTGATTCAAAAGTTATCAGTTGGATGCGTATACAGATACAAGTACGCAGGTGTTTGATTATCCCGCTTTGAAGAAGACTGTTTGGGAATTAAATACTTGACTACTGCTGCACTATAAAAAATTTATAAGTTATCTAATATTGTTATATGCCTGATGCAGACGAAATGTAGCAACCAAAGAATTAACTAATTTTGCTTATTTTTTATTGGATGCAAAAAGTAAACAAGCCAGTTACAGAAACAATTTTTTACTTTGAAATGGGAATCTGTAGACACTTCTGTCGCCATATCACTACATGTTCTTACATTTTAGCTGCAGAATATTATTTTACTCTGTACGATTACTGTTTTGATTTATAAAGTTTCAAAAACATATTTTGAACCATAAGCAATACTGTAACATATATACCTAGTTTTTACATTAGTCATTTATGTAACTGTAATACTTTTCTTTCTTCTTCAGGCAACTAATGGAAAAGGGTTCTTCGCAACCATGGCAAGAGACACTACAACAAGCAACAGGTGAAAGCAGAATTACAGGAAGCGCCATGCGAGAATATTTTCGGCCTCTAGAAGATTGGCTAAGGAATGAAAATCTACGTACACAGGAATTTGTCGGGTGGGTGTACGACGGCGATTATTGTAAACAGAGCATAGAAACAGCAGGACTTCAAGTTTTCGGTGGATTTTATAACGGAGATGTTTCCAGAAAGCCAACAACTTTAACATTGATCGTTGTATCGTCAACTGTTTGGTATCACTTATATTCATTATACTTTATGTGAAAGAAAATGTTATCTATTTAAAATAAGTAGCGAATGTATATTTTCTTATTTCTAACAATTTTACAAGTATTATAGTAATAATGTATACTTTAATTAGTTTAGATTAGAAACAGATTTTATGTATTGTTAAATGTTAGATTTATTTTTTGGAATAAATTCAGTAAAAATTAGAGATGCATTTTATTTCTATCGATACATTATTCAAAATATTACTTTTTATCGAAATCATTTAAATAATACAAAGACTGTAGCAACAGTAGCTTCTTGTGTGGCAGTTTGTGTATGTGCTATATTACAATTTTCAAGCACGACTCATATCTCAAACATATTCTCTATCTAAATAATAGATTTACGAATTTCCAGAGATTCTAATGAATTGTAGACTATTAAATGTTGTATTTCATTATGTATTTCTCAAGTATACTATCCAGCATGTATTTTATTACAGAAGTGATATTAGGCGTTTGTTGTGCATTAAAAGACAAGACTATCAGGCAGCAGACTCAGCGGTTGTAATAATAGCCGTTCGCTGGTAAACTTAATTTAATATCTAATGACAATTAACATTTAACGATGCAGTATAAATAAGTAATGTAGTAGCCAACAAGCTACCATTTTACATTAGCTTCTAGAAAGGTTCTAAAGTAATTTACAAAAAATAAAACTAAGCACACATTTCATAACACGTTACATTCGAAATCAAGCTTGTTTTAATCGTGCTCGTTTTACTGGAAATGTATTAAGTTCCAGATTTAAATTTACTTACAATATCCACAACGGTATTAAGTAACAGACTATTTATTTAATATGAATAATCCTTTATATTTATCGGTGTCTGATTAACACGCATGGTCAAATAAAAAGACAAACTTTTACCCAGAAATTCCATTTCACTTTCACAGGTTAGTCTCGAACACTTCATAATAAATTGTAATGCCTCCTCGCGTATTGTGGAACCAAAACACACATCGTTCGTTTGCCATATGTCGTGCGTGGTCAGGCAACGTAACTGTAAACCTACATACGTATCGGTATTTAACTGCATATTGCTCTCAAAGACATTACAAAACAATCTGTCTGGGTAGGCATAGATTGTCAGAAGCACATATATCGTGGGACCGGCATCATTTTTGTGTAACGATGGTCATTTTGACCAGCCCGAAATATTTATAAAGATTCCAAAGTGATCGGTTGATAAATGGCATTTCATAGTTAATTATTGTGAAAGTGTTAGGCGAGATATATGTATCTATTACGGTCCTTGTATTTAGGAAGCATATATTTTCAAAAAAGATATGATAAGTAACACTACTAGTATGGAAAAGTTGGGTGTGATCACCGCTGAATATTTTCTAATATATAGGTGTTATATAATCTATATAAGTAACTGAAAAGTGGAAATTAAACGCGCTGGTCTTGTTACATGTTGACTAACATAATAAATTATTATATGTATATACATATATATATGGGTACTAAAGCTGTCAGTTTTTATAGCAGCATATTTTCTTTATATGTACTCAATTCGGCATATGTATTATAAAACATAAAGAAATACAGTTATATTATTTATCTCAAAAAGTTAATAATGAGCAAATATCCATTTTCTTTATTAGATTCATACAGCATATAATTTTTACAGATTCATACTGCTTGACTTACCAAAATTGTGAAATAAACGTCCAACAAGTCAAAATCGATGTAAGTACATGCAAAACAAATGGAAAGTACAAAATACAATGTTAGTGAATAAAAATATAACCCAGTAAATAAATAAAATACATTAAACAAAATACTACGAAGATTTAAACACAAGAAATATTAGTTTAGTAAAGTAGGTCCGTGTATCATCTTCGTACTGATTTCAGATCTAGTAGTTGTACACCTTATTCATCTAATGAAGATACTAACTGTCTGATGATTCAGAGAAGTATTGATAATGAGAAAGGGAGAGCACATCTATTACTAACATATTTACCTAAAAATATTTGTATACTTGAGTGGATGTTATTTTGGTAGATGCTACAACAGTTTGTTATTCTATAAAGCGCCACTCTATCATGATGACGGGTATACACATGGCAGTTCCTACACTTGATTCACTATGTTGCCCTCGAAACGTGCTACCCGCATGAACACAGGAACGAGGACGGCTAGAAATCAGCAATCGCTGCGCGCCTGGCCGAATAGATGGACGGACGAACGAGGCAAAGCCCAATGGACGAAGGGACTTATACATAAGGACTTCGAGAAATTGTCAACATCGGAGACTGTACTACTGGTTGACACAAGCCTTGACAGCGCATGGCGTGTACAGATTCTTCGCGAGACGAATCTCTCGTGACGATACGGACGTCTGTGTGTATTATGGAGACGTGGACATGGCGGAGCGCACCATCTTTGCGTGTCCCAGGTGGGATGGATTCCAGAGAGCCACTTACGCAACCATAGGAAACGAGTTGACGCCGGAGACTTTCGCTCCTACAATGACGGAAAGCAGACACAACTGGGTATCTGTACATGCTATGATATCATGACCCGCAAGGAGACCGAGGAACGCGCAAAGCAAAATCAGCCTCAGGCAAGAGCGCAGAGCGAAAGGGAGATAGCCCGCCAGTCGTGCCTAATGTGATGTTTCGTAGACGGTTCTGGGTACAACTGTATATGTTTGTGCGAGGCAGAAGGTTTTAGTGGGTAAACAGTACTGGAGTCCCAGACATCGTCCAAGGATTTCCTTCTGAAAAAAAAATCTATAATAGTGACATTCTACAGCGATGCCACTAAGTTGTTACCAAGACTTGTTCAAATAGTTCTAAAGGCCTGTATTGTAAAGTTGTGTCCGATAAAAGAAAGCCATTGAGATATGGAATCCAGGCCCTCTGTCCAAAAATATTTCCCGAAATGTCTCTATATCATTATATCTCCTTGTAATTAGAACGCTTTTTATTTGTCCAGCCGCATATTCATCCTCAAAAACCGCATTCTATTCGACTAATTTTTCTAATTCTTTCACAGTTACGATCACGAATAATTTTCATATAAATAAAAATTTGTCAGGAGTGTTACATATTCTCAAACAGCCCTTTCTAAAAATTATATAATTATCCAACAATTTGAGGACACTATCCGAAAAAAAGGAAAAGACAGTGCCAACAACTTGAGAATAAATGACAATCGGGAGTTGCTGATTACATGAAAGTATGTATTGCCATAAAAAAATGTGTGAACAATGCAAAATTTATACAGGATATAAATTAAACTCGAATTATTGAGAAATCTTCAATAATTTTGATTTTTCCAGAATTAAAGAAATATATTTGTAGCGAATATGGAATTGAGTGAAACTGTTCCAATTTAATACGTGCTCTTTTTCTTTTAATATTCGTCTTTATGGTTATGGACTGTTAAATACGGAAGTTGCGTGTTTGTAAAAAATTAAGAACTCTACCCTACACCTACAACTCTATCCTTAATCCTTCGTGCTTTACTATATACAAACATTACTACGAAATCATAAGTAAAATAAGAATTGTACTTCAGATAGTTGCTCTTATTGAGGGCACTTACGTAACGCAAGTACTGGTAGTTTGATATAAATAAATAAAAAAACAATGACCACTGTTGTGTTTTATTATGCAATTTCTTTATACAAGTTTTCCGCTGATGTGAAGTTAACTTTTAACATCTTGATATACGTGGTACCACTGGCTTATTGTACAAGCAAGTTATAGAACATTAGATGTGTTTATTATGCTATAACTCACAATAAGACAGTTTATTTATATATACCGGTGGTTTTGAGTCATAGGATATTTAAAACGGCGAGGAGGTGAAGAGAGCTACGTCCCCACCAATACACCGTTCATAGACTCATACGTGTCCCCACTTCTTAGCGAATTTTCATACCCCTTACCTCTTCCCGGCTTTATTTATCCTATTTCTCAAAACGACCGGTATATGTATATTTAAACTTTAATAGCCTTTACTGACATTGGAACATTTTTATGTTGTGTTATTAAATTGTACATTTCAAAAAATGCGGCAACTAAAGCATGAGAACCTATGCTCCATCCTCCACCTATCCGCAATTTCATTACAAACAGCTTTAGATTATGAAACACATTTCCTAAATATTTGAAATAGATTGTGCAAGCGAAGCCATAATGTTCACGAAAATATTTTTCCGAATACAATTAACATAAACTATCATACAAGTTCAAAACCTTAGACACAAATAATAAATATATGTTTTTTCTATAAAACGTAGCTATAGTGCTTCAGCACAAGATAATTATTTTTTACAAACATTTCTGCACGATTTGATTTAAATATATCTATACATTTTTTATATATGTATGTATTAGTGTTTGTTATCATTAACGAACAAACTAGTATCTATTGCATCGGTTATCCACTTTAATTTAATAAAAGAAAATAACTGTATCATTAAAAGACAAATGGTACCGATCTCTAACGGTTCTCAGGGTCACACATAGAGCAAAAACGTCTAACAATAATCACTCTTTCCAACTAAGCATAATGAAACATCCGTTAAGGATATAAGTAAGTGATATTGCAAATAAGAAAACAATTTTATCTGATAAATTCGGACAAATATATAAGCTGACTGTATAAAAATTTTGTAAATGAGTCTTTTAGTTTATTCTAATTTTAATAACGTTACACGCGATTTCTTGACGCGATAATATTGAAATAGAGCGTAGTAGTTTTGTTATCCAATACGGAATATATGATTCATACATATTTACAATGCCAACAGCAAATGCTAACATTTTTTAGCAAGTGAAAATTCTCAGTTGTTTTAGACAAACTGAAGTCAAACCAATGTTTCTCAATTAATCTACATATATAAGTTATAAATTATTTCTTTGGATTTCAATTTTTCTTTTTGTTTTCTTTGACAACTTTGATACTACCTACACTTAAAACTTGGTCAATCTTAGTTATATAATGTATTAATAATTGACTAATTTTTAGTACAAATTCGATGAATTCAAAGTGAACATACAGTCTTTAGCATCTTTTCAGGCCTAATAATAATCTTAATTAGACGTATGTACATAGAACTTGTCTTATTCTAAAGCGAAGTTATGAACTTGTTTTTAATAAATTAAAGCAGATATCAACTTAATGATTAAATAACTGGTGAAATTTTCAATCTGCAGTAAATACTTCTTATGTATGAAATTGTTTATAAGGACAAGATGGTTACCACATAATGAGGCAATACATTTCTACGTACCTACACACATACATACATAAAAGCGTAGAACACATTATTAAAAATATTTTTATAGTATAGCATGCTGCAATAGTTCCTTGTGTCGTTATTGAAGCACATATCTTGTCAACGAGAAATATGTAGTTTTAATGAAATTAAAATTTGGAGTTTCACATTCAATGGTACCAAGAAAAAAATAGAGGAGGCAAAATAAACCAAAAATTATATAGGGTCTTAGTAGCACGAGTGAAAGATTTACAATCTAAAGCAGCAGTTAAGCTATGACTGCATTTGCAACGGCTTTCTAAACTATATGGCAGGTCAAGACTATCTACTGAAAGTCTTAGCGTGTAAATTGCAGGCGTAACTATTTTTTAGAGCTTTCCTACATCATTATTTGGGAGTACATAACGTTTCGCTTTTGATTTAGCCCTGTGAGCATAACCACATAGTTATGTTTGTGGATTAACAAAGCGTCTGATATTTTGTTATTAGGTTTGTGATAAATATTTTAACTTATCTTGACATGTTATACATAGTGGTCAGTACTACTCCCTAAAAGCCAATAGTGACACAGTTAAATGAAATTAGAAAATATTCTAATTTTCGTATCATTTCAGTTTTGTGGCAGTGTTTTTCATAAATTCAAAGATATTGATACGTATACATATGTATGTATGTACATATTGAAATCAATAAAATTATTTTGTTGTATTATGTTTTGTGCAATGAATTTCAAAGTGTTTACAACAGGTAATATTATTAGCTGCTAAATCAAGTATTTGTTTTACTTCGCAAAAGATTTATTGTTTTCATTTGTGTCTTTCATATTCTTTTTAATGTTATTTGCTTTCTCACTTATTAGTTGTGCACTGCAGTTGTCAAACGTAGTTTAATTTTAGAAACTCATGTATGTGCACCCATTTTGTTATCTTCTAATCACTGATATTCACAAGTCAGTTTGTCGTACTAGCTGGAATACTTTAGGTACAATTGTAAAGAAGAAGAAAAGTACAGTCACCACTTTCAGGCTTACATAATTTATTTTAAACTCTTGCATTTTATTTGTAAATAAAAGCATATTTTTGAAAGAAACTCAAACAAATGATGGATAGTAGATACTTTACGACAGTATATAGCTCATACAAAATGTTTTTTTTTCTCCAAGAAACAAATATTTTTGAAGAATATGCGGGGCCTATGGATGTATCCATTATTCTGTAGCAAAATAAACATGTCGGAGACTAACATATGTATATATACATATGTCAAAGCTATTCGCAATGAGTCAAAATCATCTTATGAACGGGTACAATAATACTGTGAGATTAAAACAGCTACTACATATTATTATGTATATTAACTCTCAGGACGAATAATAAAGCTGTTAGGTGGTAACATATCCGAATAAAATGTCCATATTAAGTATATCCAATTAGAACAGCAGTAAGTCGGTCAATCAATATAAATAAAACATATTTGTGCACCATGGAACTTATACATAAATCAAAATATTCTAAAATATTTATTGCTACTAAAGCACTCTCTGTGATGTTGGCCAGATTGTTTTCATTTAACGTTAAATTGAAATAAACTTGTCAGATATTTGTCAATAATAGAAACAAATATCATGAACGATATTAACCGTTCGGCTGCTGATGATTTTTTCTGATATTACCCAAACTGCAGCACTAATTGCGCGTGCATGAGAAAAATATAAAACATTTTTTATACAATGGGTGGCATTTCTGGCACAACATAGCTATCCTTTGCAGCCAAACGGGGATAGCAGCTTATTGTGGTAACTAATTGCAGCTGTACATCTATCATAATCCCAAACACAATTTCTAAGACGATATTGTGACGAGGGAAGATGGTTTAAGGCGCCCACAGGCTTCGTTCATTTCTGGCAGATTTATCGGCACGAGTAAAACCGTTGGGTAAGAACGAACAACGACGTCGTCCATATACGTAGCGATTGTTTCGTTCAGTTTTTCTGATATCACCGTTTGATCAACTGCGAGGGATACGACTATATTGGCAGTGGCGGCGGTAATTCCTATAAAAGTTTCAAAAAGAAAACGTTTAAAATGGGCTCAAAAAGTCGTCGCTTAACTGAAGGCAATTTACACAATAAGTGCGGCTTGTATGTACACCTCATCAGTTCGCAAACTTAATTTTTTAGATTCTTTGAGTTTATTTAATTTGTTTGGAAAGTAACCACGTAAAGAATCTACTTTCTTCTTGACCGATTCCTTCGTTGCAGAATCGTCTGCTTCTTTTAATTTCATAACCATATCTTCGTACGCTTTATTTTTTTCTCGTTATCAGAGTATTATATGGACTTAATTTTCCAGAGACAAGGATGACTTCTATAGAGTGCTCTCAACTCAATAAGAAATTGATTATTAAAGTTTCTTAAATCACTCATGGTTTTTGTAAACTGACTACTCGCAAAAATCATGACACTACTGATTAAAACCGTCCTTCTTACATGCGGTTAGATACAAACCTACAGACTTGTACGAGCACGTTCAAAACAGACCGCGAATATCAAGCTGCGGTAGATATTTTTGCACGCCAGCAAAAAGAACGGTTTTCGGTCACGCACGATCCGTTTTGCCCGTGCCGACTAAACTGCCAGAAAAGAACGAGGTCTGTGGCTGCCTTTAGTGAGCAGGTATAGAAACAAGATTTTCGAGAAGTAACAATGATCTGTGAGAATTGCGCCGGACGGAGGGTTAAGGTTTTTTCACTGTGGTTACACCTAGAGAATGTGCAAGTCGTGTATACATAAATATGTATTAGAATGAAAATCGTGCTGTTAAACAAAGTACGATTCTATAACGAGTACAATTTACAGTAAAACATGTTAATGTACTGTCAACTACATAAATGTACATACATACTTACTTTGTAAAAAATCGTTCGCACTTTATGTTATTAATATCGAAAATCAGTCGTATTGAAAACGACGAAACAAACCAGTATCTTACAATTTAATATTTGTCTAATAATAAGTTGTTTGACAATGAAATGGCTTTACATTACCGCATTCACTTTACTTACATACTGACTGAAAGCTATACTAAAATTTAATCACATTTATATTTCTATGTTATTTCGTGAGAAAAATAGTACATTGTGAACGAATTACAAATCCGTGCATATTTAAACTACACGTATAACTACAAATATCCGAAGAGATAAAATCAGAACGGATTTCGACCGATCAATTTATCGCTGCATGATCAGCGCTGAAGGCTATCACAATTGAATTAAAAAAGCTCTTGGTCACTTAGTTGTTGTCGCAGACGCTTTTATTAATAATCAAAGAGCACGTATTGTTATTACACCTCACTTTTCAGTCACTTGATTAAATAAAAAATCTATGACATGGAGTGATATGAAAGCGTACCGACAACACTCGCTGTTCTCAATTGAACTTCAATTGAGTAGTTAGCACTGTAGATAGCAAAATGAGCACAATAGTGTATGTAGGCGTGTGATTAGAGAATACAAGTTAAATTATAATTATTGAAACATTGTTAAACATTAAGACTTTTATGCAGTATATTCTGTGTCATTTCAACTACATACATGAAGACACACAAATATCTGCAACATCACATTCGACAGTTGCATCAGTTTGCTTTTACAAAGCAATGAGAATTGTTTGAGAAATATGATTGCTCGATGTCTAGTTATGTAGTAGTTGTATGAAACAAAGTTTATAATTATTCTGTATGTACAATATAGACTGTTAATATACATACAAGTGCAATAGATGCTTCACTTATAAGAAAAACGAATAAACTAATTAATCATGCGAATCTTTCTACCAAAATCATATAATAAAAGAAATCCGAAAAATATTTAGTATTATTCCAGAAATGTGCGACTAGTATCCATACTAATCTTTATCAGTAGTATAACTGTGATTGTAGATTTGAGTTGCTGTATTCTTCAAAAGATGTAAGTACTAAAACAAGCACAAGAAACAATGATAAAAAAATGACAAATTTAACGTACATGAAATTGAATCCCTCGTTTAGAGACTCCTGAGACACAGCAATGCTAATGCTAATGCAAAATTTTTTAATAAATGGAATTATATCTTGATCAAACGGTGGTTCCATCAGACCAAAGGCTTGAAGCTCAAACACTGGTTGCGATTTTGCACAAAAATGAAACTGTGTAATGTAGTATCTATCATGTATACTAAAGACGTACTGCTACTACGCTTGTCGCTTGTCGCGATCTTGATTGTGTTGCTGGTAGACAGTGAAGGGCATCTAGTTTGCTATTTTTTAGCTTGATGAAGCATATTTTAGCGACAGATTAAATTGTTATACGTCACATTGCATTTATTAACCTATTCTCAGAAATAAAACAAATCAAAAGAAAATGGAAGAAGCAATAACTCTTGAATATGTTGTGCTTGCTTAGATCAGTCAGCAACACACCTAAGACTTTATTATAGGATTTAGCACAACTTTTTGGTTAATTACGAAGAGAAACAATCATCAATATTTTGATCAAGTAACATTAGTGCAGCAGTTGGCATTAGCTAGTTAATTAGAAATAAGTAACTAACCATTAAATTAACTAACCATAAATTAATTAAAATCACCATACTGGATGCATTGTACAAGACATCAATACAAACTCATTTCAATATCTCGTGGTCGTAGTACTATTGTTTTTACTTAACTCCGATTTTGTAAGACCAAACTCACAAGCTTGGCTCTATGTCTATATAATTGTCTAATACGTAGGTATTCGACCTGATTCGTAAGTGCCTTCAGTATGAAGAATCAGTCAAAAGCGATTTAGACATACAAAACTCTACTTTATAGAATTAAGCGATTGTCAATTTTCAAACATGAAAATATAATACTTTGCTTCCAAGCAAAATTTTGGTAGGGCAAATGAAAATATAAAGGTAACGACATTCATATTTCAGTATTAGAGAAACTATGTAACGCATGTTAAAATCAGTTAACTTTTTTTTTCAGATTACTAATGAACTACTAATTTTGCAGTTTGACTTTTGGTTAATTACAACAAAAATGCAGAATATAATTTCTAGACAGAACACATTAGCCGTACATATGATGTGAGTTCTCAAATTCAAAATTACATTCTTGCAGATTGAATTTACATTTTGATTTGCATATACAACAATAACACTAGAGGGAGAGATCTGAAATTATCAACAGTTTTTTTTAAACTCTCCTTTCATCATCACATTCTTCTTCTACCACACTACAGTCTTAGTCTCCTTCAGCTTCCGCTTCTATTCTTTCCTATCAGCTGCCGCTCTTTTCCAGACTCGGATGCCCAGAAGACTTTGTGCGTCGCCCATTACGGCATCCTCTCACCGGTTTAGTGGTTTGCCACAGGTCTCTTTTCTTGCGTTCGTACATTGAGCGCTTTCTTCGGCAATCGTCTGTTGTCCATTCAACATGTACGGTCAATTGCTGTCTCTGTATATCTATATCTTCTGAGAGTGCAGCGTCTTTGAACAGTTGAACAGTCAACCCCAAGTATGAGAACTATTCATTGTTTCCATGTTATTCTCCATGATATTGTTTTGTAACCATGATGGCCTGACTGTTCCTTTTTTCATCTTGTTCACATCGTCTGCGAATGTACTAGTGTAGGTACTATTTTGTTGGTCTCATCCGATGACTATTTGTTGGTCATTGATCATATTTATATGTGGGCATCTTATATGCTGTATAGAGGATAAAGATTCCACGGTGGTTCTTACATACAAGTTTATCACCTTTTTTAGAGATTGGTCAAATAATGCTTTTCTTTCGTTTTTGGATCTTCTTTCCTGCTTCCATATATTTTCCTGGCCTGAAGCTGCTTTGTTAGGTAATCACCACCTAGCTTATATATTTCTGAAGGTACATATATTATCTACTCCGGGAGCTTTAGTATTTTTTTGTGCTTGCTGCAGAAGCGATTGCCTTTTCTTCCAACGATGGAGGGTCAATATGTATTTTTGAGTCCACAATGTTTTCTTTCCACTTCTCTTCTAAATAAGCTCAGATCCTAGTAATTGGACATATAATTTCCAAGTAACTTTTCCATCTTGTCTACTGCTAACTCTATTATCATTGAGCTCCTTTTCGGTTCTTCGTCTTCTTTCTACATACCTTATCTGCTTTTGATCTCACCGTTTCGAATTTGCCTTTTCTTTTTCTTATTTTCGCTGCCATGTATTATCTATGTGCTTCATTTCTCTTCTCTATTTCTTCTCTACGCTTCTCATCAAACTACGGCGGTCTTTTCATTTACCCTGTCTTTCCTCATACTGATTGTGCAGTGACCGATATTGATGTTTCAATATTATTTCATTGATATTCAACTCATTGTGGTTCCGGCTCTGATGATTTTCTGGTTACTTCCTTTTCGAAAATTCTTTGTATTTCTGGTACTTTTATTCTTTCTATATCTAACGTGTTTGCTGGTTCCTGATGCTGCAGAACATGGTCTGAACCGCAACATGCTCCTCTTATAGTTTTTACATCTAGGATGCTAATAGTTGTCCTTTTGTCTATCAGCACATGGTCTATTTGATTGTCTGTGTACTCGTTTATGAGATTCAGTTACCTTTGTGGATATCCTTATGTGGGATGTTTGTGGAACTTACGATCATATTTTTACTTGTAGCAAAATTTATCAGAAATTGACCATTTTAATTGCTTTCATTGTGTAGGGAGTGTCTTCCTATAGTGTTGTTCTTTACCGATCGTAGAGTTCATATCATCCATTATCATGATGTCGTTCTTTCGTGCGTTGCCGTGGGTTCTTTCCAGGTCTTGGTAGAAGATTTCTTCTGTTTCTTCTTCTTGTTCTTTGGTAGGCGCTGCTGATTATTGTTAAGTTAAAGAACGTTGTGCGTGATATTTTTCTTTTGCTGTCCACGATAAATGCTGCACCTTTGTTTCCTCTCTCCTTCCCACTTTGTAATATTACATGCGTTTTTGTGTCTCGTAAATGTTTTCCCAGCCATCTAGTGTCTTATCGCGGTCTCTTGTTGCAGCTAGATTATATCTTTTAATCTACGTGAATAACGCAGTTGTAGCGGCTGGTTTATTTAAAGTACCCATGTTTCAGTTATTTGGAGCTTTAAATAAGTTTAACTTTTTCCTTTTGTTCGGGGCCTTATAATATGCCATCTAAAATAATGTATCAACTGCATATATCATTGATTGGCAAGTTCTTAAATTTCTAGGTACGGCATACATATAAATAAGAAATAATAATGGTCTTAAGTTTGAGCATTAGTAGGTTATGTAAGTAATTCTCCAGTTCCCAATCTCTACAATTTGACTTCTTCCTGTCAAACATGATCCGAAGATACTTAGAGCGCTGCCCCTTACTCCATAGTATTCTAGTTTTTCCAAGAGTGAGGTCAAGTAAAGTAGCAGATGTCTTACGCTGCTGATCAAATGTGTCTGTAATAAAAGATACGATATGCGTCTGTATTGTTGCTCAAATACCATACATATGTATTTCCGTATCAGAGTGTTTCAGGGTCATACTACTCTCAAACGTATCTGTATCGCAAGTAAATTGGATAAAGTAGATTGAATTCGCTAGTGGATCTTGTTGGTATCATTTTCTATTTCCGATTAAGTTCATATTTATAATTTTCCATACAGCTTTTGATTTATTGGAAGCATTTTCTATATATTTTCTACTTGACCTCTTTTTATCCATAAGTATATGGCGATTGTATTACTCAAATTGTTATCTCGTAGTATTCCGTACTTTTAGAGTATTGTTTATACTGCTCAATATTTTAATTTTTGTTTGTATCTGCCTGAGATCTTCAGAGCACCAAGGTTGCCTTTAATCGAGACATTGTAGGTAGGTGATGTATTTGTTGATATCGATAAGTGAGTTTGGTAGATAGATAGATAGATAGATAGATAATTTATTCATGTTTTATGCCAAGGGCATTTACAATCGTCAGTATAATACACATGTAATGGAAAAATACGTACATATGTATATAAAATTAATAAACGTTAAACAGTACACTACAGATTAAAATTAATATTTAAAAAGGCTTCTATCGGTTATATAAAAAATGATGATGGTGGAGGTGTGTCCATGTACTCAATAGTAGAATAAAAACAATTAGCAAGTAAATACGTTTTAATGCGCTTCTTAAAAACCTCCACACTATAGTTAGCAACGATAGCAGGTAAATGGTTGTATAGTTTGATATTTAAGGAATTCCTTAAAGATTTATCATAACGAAAACCCCGCTCTCTTATTTTATTTGCATTTCTAGTTTGATAGCTATGAATGCATACACTTGAACGTAGTTGTTCTTTTATTTTATGGATATCGACCAATTGAAAGTAGATATATAAACTAGGGAGTGGGAGTACTTTAAAAGACTTGAAAATGGGCTTACAATGGTCTCTGTACCCAACACCAGCAATTATTCTAATCGCTCGCTTCTGTAATCTGAAGGCACGCATTGCATGTGATGACCCTCCCCAGAGAACTATAGCGTAGCTTATGCGACTATGAAATAGTGAGTGATAGACCGACAAAAGTGTGCCCCCCTCTATCAAATTTCTAAGCCGCCTCAAAACAAAAATGGAAGAAGACAATTTACCACACAATCTATTAATATGAGGGCCCCAAGACAATCTGCCATCTAAAGTGACACCCAAGCGGGGTTTAACTTCAGCATATTAGCCGAGAACTTTGATATGAGATAATAACTTTGATAGACACCTTTGTACATATACTTGTAAGTGTAGTTCTTCTTGTTAACACAAACATACTATATCATTACTACGTTCTGACTCTAGACTCACATACTTAAAGAGCGACGGGGATGATGGTTTATGCCTCAAAAAAACGTTTATCACTAATTACATCTTTTTGTGTAGAAAGCCACGTTTTACAGCTAATTTGTAATTATCAAGATATCATTATCAACTGCGGTGTTGAAACGCGTTGGCTTTATGTTGAAGCTTTGGTATTTTGTAGGTGAAATGGTTTTTTGTTAAAGAGAAATCATATTAAAGGTAACGCGATTTGTTTTAATCAGAGAGAACTAAGGGATTTTGTGAAAATAAATCAGAACAAGATCAATCAATTATTTCTATATAAATTTCTATAAATTAAGTGCCCACTTGGACTAAAGTGTCGATTACAAACTATTAGCTATTACTGCGACTGCATTGGAAGTCAATCATATTCTTGTATAATACTGTACTATAAAATTTTGTTATACAATTCATTTACACTAGGTATTTGCATTGAAACAAATCCCAAATTAGACATTATAGTTAGTATCATTTGTAACTTGTAAGGCAAACATGAGGAAAATAATTAGATATTAAGAAAGCTCGTAAATTCTATGAACAAGGACATGATAGCGGTGAAACGTTTTTCTTAGTACTTGCTATCGTCGCAGTTTGTTTTATCCAGAAGCGACTACCGGCAAATCAGCGAACACTCTTTCCTCATGGCGTAAAAATGTCCGTTTCATCGTAACGACATAATGGCTTTTAAACATGTGCATCACATGATACATGAATCAAGATGCCGCCAACTTATGTGGACAGAATAGGCAGCGTGGTGCGTACAATGCAGAGATATGTACTTACATAGTTTTGTCGCACATTAGTATTACACGCGCTTCAAGTCGGCCGTGATCGTGGTTTACTAGATGTGATCTTCAGTGACGAGATAAATATCACCATTTATAATCGAGCAGGTAGGTTTAACGAGAATCAAATCTCTATGTGGCATGTTGTAATGATACTTAATATTTGTCGTTAACGCTTCTCATCCGGTATTCTCTTGGAATTAGTGTCGAAACCTCGCTGTAAAGTACATGGTCTTTAAAGTACCACATGAAATATTAACGTGTAAAAAAATTTTGGTGGAAAATATCTATTTGTCCATATAACATAAG
>SMLS01068067.1:0-10464 GCA_004785975.1 Popillia japonica
GAAAGATCAAAGTTAGTACATACACGAGAAAATTATAGTTTTACGGTCAAACTTAGTTGAAACTTGACATTAATGCAGTCTGACACAGTTAATGAAATTCGTGCTTCGGCGTTTAATAAATTTCAGCTTCTAAGGGGTCGGAAAGAGGTAAAAAGTTTATATAAGAAATTTTATTTTTGGGATCGAATCTATTTCAAACTTGGTATTAATACACTTTGGGCAAATTAATGGAACATGTATTTCGACGTGTTTTAAAATTCAACCGCTAAAGATGTGAAAGATGGAAAAAGCTTAAAAGTTAATCGTCTACTACAGAAATGAATATCGCGTAGGATTTTATTCACACAATACCTAGGATATTAATTTTAGTAATAGCAATTTATCAGAATTTTCGTTTAATATAATTAATATAGACCGAGATTAGAAGTTTCTAACTGTGATATATCTTATAGAATAGCTCATATTTACTATTAAAATGTAAACCTTAATATTTTATTCTCTCTAATTAATATCATTGCTAAACTCTTGTTTACTCCGGATCAAACCACGCTCATAATACTGCTACAAAATTCTCCGAGATACTAGTTGCTGGAATCAAATTAAACTTTAAGTGCAAATATTCTGCAGAGTATCATTTCTGTATGAAACCAGAGCATACCCCGGAAGCAACCCAAATTTAAAATTCTTATTTGAAAAGCTATACTAATTGTAAGTCAAAAGGAATAATTGAAACAGCTAATTAGTAAGAAAAGTTAATTTCACTTCGCGAATTATTCGTACTAATTGTAAGAGCAAACGAAACTGTATACTCTACATTCTTTATAAAATATAGAATCCAAACATTACTGAAAACAAAGCAAATAATTTAACCAATTTTTATGCGTCGAAGTTGAGTGACGCAAACATTTTCCGCGTTTTAATTTGGAAAATGTCATAAATATAAATTTAGTTTTATATGCTTTAATGCAGCTTTACACCTATATTTGTTATCGACGCTAGGACAAATGTTGCAGCGTCAAATTTAGTTTCAACAGTAAAAATAAATTTACGAAATTGTGTTATACTTTGATAGTTTATGCATACCATTGATCGCAGTTGGATTATATTGTATACGTAAATGAATATAGGTACATAGGTCAAAATGACCTTTAGCCTCTAAAATCTATATTCGAATGTAATTGGAGTTAATTTATGTACACAAATTATATTCATATTACTACACAAATTATATTCATATTACGATAATTCCGTATCATTAAGTACGCACGCATAATTCCTTTTCAATAACATATGTATACATTGCTGTCATTGATCACTTGTCTAAAGAAACACCATCGCATGTGAATTCCGCAAGAATAAATATAAATTGCAAATAAATACAACTTACGGATTCTAGAATATTTTTCTTGGTGTTTTACATATTTCTTCAACATACCAAAAATACGCAAATATATCATATTACAAAGTTTAATATTTAAAACAAAACTTCACTTATTGCCTGGAAAAAATGGATCGGAATTCGATTTATTACAGGTACCTAATAAAATCAAAATTAAGAGAACTTAAATTAAGCTTTAATCGTAATACTTTTAAATGGAATGACTGGATATACTTATAAAAATAATATTACGCAATAATTATTTTGATTTCCCTACTTGTAATTTGGACTGCACAATATGAGAAAGAAAGGAGCCGGAAGTGCAAATTTTGAACTTCTAGTGTAAGAAACTAAGAAAAAAAAGTTAGTCATGAAAACTCTAAGAAAGTGATTTTAGATTTGTAGTTTTCTGATCGCTGACAAAACTTATTAACATATTTCAAATACAGTGTCAATAGCATACATCTCACGAGACGAGTTAAACGTTTTGCAAGTCTTTATTGCTGATGCTAGCTGGAAGCTATTTCAAATCTCAACACTTAGGTGATAATATAACAAACATTCTATCTTTACAATATTATTTCAGTGAGTTACGGTGTACTTTGATTAGATATTAGTTTAGACAACTAATCAAACTCAAGAAAAGTAGATCCCTTTGGTGGTCAACGTGTTGAACATGCTTCCTCTGTAAGTTGACGATACCACTATATTAAACAATTAGTTGGGGCGAAGAAAATAATGATCGAATATATACCAACAGAACAGCAAGCAGCGGACATATTCACTAAAGGCCTCTCAGCAAACAAATTATAAGTGATGAAATTTAAAATTGGGATGACGAAGGTTTAAAATATTAATATTGCGGGAGAGTGTTGAGAATTGTTCAATATTAATATCATTATTGAGTTATAGTAGCCTTGTATGTAACATAGGTGATATTATTTGTTATTGGTTGTTGATGTTGTTCTGTAAAAATATACAGGGTGTTTAAAAAAGATGCGGCAATATTAAAGGAGGTGATTGCCCAGGTCGTTTTATACAAAAGAGTTCCTATAAACATAGGACCGCAAACGCTTCGTTACCGATCTACAGCGTGTTGAAGTTTAATTAAAAAAAACGGTAAAAATTAGATTTTTCCAAAACGACTTGAGATATAATGAAATTTTAGGCGTATTAATAGCTGTGGGAGACACATACTTTGAAAACAACACGATGTTTTAGTCGTACCACTGGCGCCCGTATTGGCACGTCACAGGCTATTTTTCAAGAAAAAAATAGGGCGCCGCTGATTTCTCTAAAAATAAAAATATGTTTTTATTCTTTGTTCAATTGTGAAGAAAAAAGCTATCTGAACTTTTTATCGTACGACGTACCGTTTTTTTAGTAAAAAAAGACATTTTAGTGCATGTCCATTTGTTACAGAATTTTTTTTTTTAAGAATAAGGGTTTTATTCAAGGGCAAAAACAAATATTTTACCAAACCAACAATTAGAACCCAACCAAAAATTACAAAAACTGTGCAAAGTGACCACCTCGAGCTCGGATGCAAGAATCCAATCTTCTCCTCATTGACTGGCGAACTCTCTCAAAAATACCAGGATCGGTTTTAATTGAGTTGCACCCAGCAATGATTCCATTTCTTAAGTCGTCTACGTTGTCCAATGGAGTAACGTACACCCAGGACTTCAAATGGCCCCGCAGAAAAAATCCAGGGGATTTAAGTCCGGAGATCGTGCAGGCCATAAGTGAGGTCCACCTCGGCCAATCCAGCGATTTCCGTATGCTTGTGTTAAAAAATCACGAGCTACTTGACTAAAAGGGGCTAGTGCGCCATCGTGCATATACCACATTGCATCTCTAATTGCTAATGGTGCGTCTTCCAGAAATCCAGGGTGCGTGTTTTCCAAAAAGTTGCGATACACCTCTCCGGTAAGTCTCCCTGGTAAAAATACCGGTCCAATTAGGCAGTTACCCACAATCCCAAGCCAAACGTTCAAAGAAAACTGATGTTGATAACGATCTTCAACAATTTCATGTGGATTTTCGTCACACCATACCTACATGGTTATTATGGAAATTGCGTATTGCATTTCTTAAAAAATTCGCTTCATCGGTGAACAGAATCATCATCAGGAATTGAGGGATTTGAACCATTTTGTACAAAAGCCATTGACAGAATGCAATGCGAGGAGGAAAAACAGCAGGAAGAAGTGCTTGAACGCGTTGTGTATGGAATGGATACAGCAAACATTCAGAACTTCTTCAAAATGTGCCAAATAATCCCATTACTTACATCCAAAGCGTCAGCAATTTTTCGAGTAGAAGTACCTCGATCTTCTTCAATCATGTCTAGCACATCCTCTTCCAGCTCTACCGTTCTTGCTGTCTTTGGCCTTCCTGCTCCTCCATTTCGTCTTAATGTGCCTGCTTCATAAAGACGCCGATGGATACTTTCGAAAGGTTTTCTATCAGGAGCAATACGGCCAGGAAATCTTTCAGTAGACAACCGCCTAGCTTCTAATGCATTGCCATAAGCAAGTCCATAAATGTAGTGCATGTCGGTCATCTCGGCATTCGTATAGCGATTCATAATAAGGAACTTCAACAAATTCGACACATACACAATTATTAATCACGAGACTCGTTCAATATGTCAGTGAATAAAACACTATTTAAAAATATTTTTGTACGCATGATAAATGGATATGCACTAAAATGTTTTTTTTACTAAAAAACGGTACGTCGTACGATAAAAAAATAAGAGAGCTTTTTCTTCACAATTGAACAAAGAATAAAAACATATTTTTATTTTTAGAGAAATCAACGGCGTCCTATTTTTTTCTTGAAAAATAGCCTGTGACGTGCCAATATGCGCGCCACTGGTACGACTAAAACATCGTGTTGTTTTCAAAGTATGTGTCTCCCACAGATATTAACACGCCTAAAATTTCATTATGATATCTCAAGTCGTTTTGGAAAAAACTAATTTTTACTGTTTTTTTTTTTAATTAAACTTCAACACGCTGTAGATCGGTAACCAAACGTTTGCGAACCTATGTTTATAGGAACTTTTTTGTATAAAATGACCTGGGCAATCACCTCCTTTAATATTACCGCATCTTTTTTAAACACCCTGTATATATATTGCTGTCAAAACGTTTTTGTAAAATATATCTAATAGGTATTCAATAAATCAATGTATTTGCATACAAAATAGAAGTTGTGGCGTTTAATTTCACAAGTTATACTATTTAGCAGATCCAGGCACTGACAAGCAAGTATTAACGGGTTCAACATCATGATTGCCAATCAAGCTATAGGTGCCTATCGTTGATTGTAAAAGGAATCAGGGGTTGCAAATCGATTGTAACCTTAGATTCAAGGAACGCACAGCTGCTACCATACGCAAAAGCTTTGCAGTATTGACGTTGTATAGCAAAAAGTCATTCTTGAATATGAAAACTAGAATATTATTAGCTGAATTTCTAGTCATGTCACAGTTTGATGATGCAAATGTATCACCATTGGTTCGATGCAGTGACTTCGCGTAGAATACAACTAATGCAGAGTAGGATGTATCAGATTAATATATGGCTTAAGACGGCGGAAACATGTATCTGCCAAATTGAAAACGCTCAATTGGTTAAATATGGCAAATCGGTGCAGGCTGCGCTAAAACTCCTCAATACTTGTATTCTAAAATTACATTTCGAACTGTTTTTCACAATTTAAGTGTGCGGTTCAAAGGCCTTCCTACTCCACCAGTTCAAAAAACTGCATTTTTCAAAAGAGGATTTCTTTATAGCATTGCTAAACAGTATAATGTAGTGGACATACGGTTAAAGGTATTATCAGTTCGCGGTGTTAGGTGGAATGCGCGTAAACAATTGCAGATAGCCCAGAACAGTAATTATTAGTAGTTTCCTGGAAGAATTTGTTAGATATTATATGTCCTTTAAAACTTTGGGTCTGGTTGTGTCTTGCTGGCTAATGGCTCGTTGTGTTACCGGCATAGTATTATTCTTGTGGAGGGTAATGTGGCAGATTAATGCTCACTAGGTTGAACACCGCCCTGAGATTTGTGCAATTTTTCTTGTTTCTGTTGCTATGTACAAAAAATGAAAATTATTTGATGCAGTGCCTAATTTAAAACATAAATCATAATAATTTAAATAATAAAAGGAATATCGATAAAAATTGTAGTAACATCTACCAGGAATATATGAATATATATTAGCCTAGAAACCATTTTATTTTACAAAAGTGCTGTTTAACAATATACAAAGTAGAAATAAAAAATACTGCTAGATATTATGGTAGCCTATTCGATGCAGTTCCATTTAAACTTAAACATAATAGAATCTATTGATTTTGAGCGACTTTTTATATTTGGTTTGATATTCCCATACGTTTAACAATAGTCTGCATGCTCTTTGGCATTGATGCGACAAGCTTTTTTTGTTATTTCGGGGGTATTTTTTTCCCAGGAGACTGGGCCGCTGATGTTAACAAATGGGGACAATTCTAGATTACATAGCCAGAACTGCACAATTTTCGACTTGTACTTTCGATCGTTGTCTTGATAATACTTAAAATGCTTGCATATCTCATTTTTTTCAGCACTTTGCAATAAATTTGTTTTTAAGTATATTGAGGTACATATTTTTATTCATTATTTCCTCAATAAATTCTAATTTACCCCACCACATGCACTCATACAGAACTAACCCATCGCTCTTCCTCCGTTGTGCTTCACTGTGACTTTGAGGTTGGTTCTCTTTCTTTAATTCAGTGTCTCGTTTCCCCCATACATAGCACATCCTATAGGACTCAAACATATCGAATTTGGACTCGTTCGCAAAAATTACTGTGTTCTACAAGATAGAGTCCTTGCTAACATGCTCCATAGCAAAAGTAAGTCAGCTTTGTTGTTGATGTTAATTGCTCAAGACCGGCTTTTTACGAGCTACTCGCCCATTAAAATCAGGTTCACGAAGCACACGGCTGACGGTTTCAGCACTGCATGACTTCCCTAATTCATGTTGGATTCAGCCGCTAGTTTTCGAGCAAATAATTTCGGGTTTGTTTTGATTTTCCGGACAATATATCGCTCGTCAGATCCATTTAAAATTTTATTTAGTGCACTTCTTCCCTTATCTTTCACTGGATTCTCATATACAAAACATTCAATTATATGTTCTACTGTACACGCATTCAGATTGACCATTTGAGCAATTTTCCGGATCGACTGGTCCAATTTATAATGATAAGACCAGGTCACGCTGTTCTATAGTTGTACGACGACCCATCTTTTTAATTTTCAGTCCTGTACAGCGTAACAATTGACTACTCTTTACTTCTGTTACTCGTGGCTGCAATTCCAAACGCCAAGATAAAACCACCAACCACAGCGCAACTACTTGTGAACTAAATACGTAAAAATTCCATCTGCATCCAATAAGCTGTGAGTTGCATTTTGTGCAAGACATGGCGGTGCATATTTGTGAAATTTTGTTGTGCATATTCGGTTCGTTGAATATGCTTCGACCAATCTGCATTAGAATTTTATTGATATCCTTTTTATTTCTTAAATTGTTGTGACTTGTGTTTTAAAATAGGCACTGCATCAAATAAACTGCGAGCCACTGTACTGTGAGATTCAAAAAGATTGTCAATTTCTTGCCTGTAGATAGTGGCAAATAAGAGAAAAGGAACTACAACACGAACGCCAATGTCACGAAATATCAAGAAAATTAATTCAGTGTATCAAATGTGTATGTAGGTAACTTCACTCATGAAAATGGTAAGAAGTATAGATACATTTTTCGGGAAGACAATTTCATTTTTAGTAGTAGAAAGTGTCTTTTCTTTCCTAACATTCCATCTCTTTGTTGAAGAACGCAATGAGTGACAATAAATTATATACTGCTACAATATCAAGATCAAGGTCAAGGTCGGTTATGTATTGCCTAAACATTTGACTCTCATTTACTTACTGCTCGGGCGCTACCACTGGTTCCTATCGTAAATATACCTAGGTAATTATGTGATACAAATATAAAAAGCAACCTTTGAATAAATTAATCTTAAAAGCAATCTACCAGCAATGTAATTATATGACTTACTATTAAAAAACACGATCATATGAATCTAAAAATATATAAATGAACGTCATGGCACTTTGTCAACGACAACTTAAGCATTTACTACCCATTTTTTAACATTACGTCAATGCAAATATACGTATGTATATTGATTGAAGAAGAAGATCCTATAATATTATAAATGTCTCGCTATAGATCCATATTTTATTATTGTTTCAGATCGAGTGGGCAGATTCATTGTCATGATTTGTTGCTTCCCTCGTGCTTCTGACACAATAATTAATTTTCACTTTATACCACAGTGGGCCAGGACGTGAATCATATGCAATACTATATTTTGCATTATTAAAGTGAACTAAATCGTATTAGCTCGAAAAAAAAAAACTAGAGTTATATAATTAGAATAATATCAATTATAGATTTATGAACTACAGATATCTGTGTGGAATATTTCTCTATATGCCATCTCTTCCTAAAAGTTCAAATTTTAGTCGAAAATTCGGAAACTGTAACGAAAAGTTGCAAACGTACATAGAGTACAGTTTAGGCATAATACTTTTCAGGACAAATAGGGTATCTTACTTAAAAATATGTACCTTTATAATTCTGGTTGAATACATTTAGACAGAGTTGATTAGAGTGGATTAGAGTTGTAACAGTTCTCAAGCAACTGCAATTCAAAAAGCCGCTGCACTTAATTATTAGGGTTTTCGAGCTGTTTCAATCTCAATATTCGCTTTTTTAAAAGCTTCAACAAGAGTTGTTAAACATTACATGAGTTATGAATAAAAGGACAAAGCATAAACTAACACAAATGTTAATGTTTCAATTTGAAAAAAAAAGCTTAATTGATTTGTGTCGGACTTTTAAAGAAATAGTTTGCCGTTCTATGTTTATACGTATAATTTCTAAATATTTCTAACAGTATGCTTTTGTGTAATTTCAAGGGCTGTGGGTTTGTATAATACACGAAAATGCCGGTAACTCCAAACGCCACAACTTTTAATTAATTCTGGGCAGATGTTCCGACGACATGCGTGTCCGAATATGGTATTCGGTTGATAATGAAAAATTAAAAGCTGTGCTGTTTTGCGGTACCGAAATTTACTTGTACAATCTCGTTCTGCAGTTATCTTTGCTTTGTAGTATTTTAACTTCATCAAACATCAATCTATGTTTATTAGCATTGGTATGTAGGTACAGAGAGCGCATCATGCCGTTTTTCTACTTTGTAGGCGGTTTTCTGTTGGCTTTTCTCTGTTTTAACAATTTAGACGTTCTCAAGGAAAGTGGCAACCATTTGTGATCCGCTATACAGACTTACATGTGTAAGTCATGGCATTTTCGAGTCCGGACGACGGCGGACTACTTCTTATAGAATCTAGATGATAATATTATCATTGGATCTAGCTCCGAAGCATTACTATGTTTTCTACCTACAATATCTTTTAGACATGTGTAATTGTTTGGCTGTTAGATGGATCTGATTATTTTTAATGTAGCTTATGATCGTTAGCAGTGTGTTATTTTAAAGCTTAGCTTAGACAAGGCTTCTGAAGTCATAGAGCAGATAGTATACTTGCAATCTTATAACGTCAATCATATACGTAAAAAAAAATTGTAGTCTCCTTCTTTGATTTCATTGCTGACATATAACAGAAGACAGAAGATAAATATAAAAGATAATAATAGTTATTAACAATAACCGATATTGTCGTGTCGCTTAGCAGATGCCGACTTAACTGGAAGAGGAAGAATTGTTATGCAAACTAACAAATTATCTGCTAAACGCAGAATGACCGTGCAAAGTGCTATTTCCATACCGTACTAGAGTTCTGGTCAGTTTCTGGAACATAAACTAATATAAATCAAAGAAAGTCTCGGATTTATTCTGCAATCTTTTAAACAGTTACTTGGAGTATTACTTCTGTTTTACTGATGCAAAAATGACTCATCATTATACATAGATTGCATTAGCCAACTAGGTGTATATAAATTATTAAAAATATCTATTTTAAATGTTCTAATTCTAATTTTCAGATATAGAATCTCTGTTACAGAAAAGAAAAAAATATTGCAGCGAATCTTGTCAGCGAGAAATCTTATAGAATGCAAAACGCCTACACCTTATGAACATCTTACAAAACATACCATGTACTTATTGAAAGTAGCTTAAAATAAGATACATATATTACAACCTAAATACATTGAATTACGGTTTCGAAATTTTGATATAACGCGCTATTTTCAGAATGCAGAATGTTAGTGTTGGCAATATGTTATTCAATGCGTAATTACTTTTTCAATTTTCATTAATGTTTTGATATTGTACCGTTTACATACTAAAGTTTATTATTCTACGTTTCATTTGCTATGCTGATACACTTAACTGTTTGATTACACTGCGTTTATTTTTGTAGAATTCATAATATTAACACATATTGAAGGTTTCCTATAACTTGAAATAATGGATCTTACTTATTCTATACTGAATAACATTTTAGTTGCGCATTTATTTGTCCCGAGTTTCATTAAAATGCAATAAAAATACAGCTGGAGACGATCAGTTACCTAGCTTTTTAATTCGAGACTGTAGGTTGTTCCTGTACATAAAAAATGACCGCACGTGCTTATCCAATTATAGGCCTATATTTGTTTTGCGAGATATTTTTGTTCTCAACCATTTACAATAATACTCGCTCAATTATTTCATGAGCAGCATATTTTTGTCACTGGACGTTCCACCAATTTGGCAACAATAACTCAGTTTGTTGATACAGTTCTCGATAGGAGAGGGAGGATTGATGTATTACATACAGACTTATCAAAAGTCTTCTATTCAATCCATAATGAAATTCTTCTTGAGAAATTATTCTCCTTTGGCTTCGAATCTTCTGCCTTAAAACTTATCCAATCTTACCCGAGCCAAATAATTTAACCTGTATAGTTATGTTCTATCTTCCGGCGTCTCTCAATGATCGA
>ML218599.1:0-15858 GCA_004785975.1 Popillia japonica
AAAAACTTATTTATTGTATTTTCTTTTCTCATATATAGTCGATAAATAAAATTGTGCACTTATTTTGCCAATGAGGTTAAATTACCACCAATTTTATATTAGTTTGTAAATAATAATTTAAAACTCACATAAAATCGATTAAACTCTGTGACATATGACAGGTAGCAGTTTATATCACTACATATCTACCTGATCGGCACATCGTATGTGAAAATGTGTGGCTCGAAATTTGTGGATAACTCAAGGTAAATATTAAGAAGTAAGTTTTGCTCTACCAAATTTTATTGCATTTCTAATTGGTTGAACATGCACGGTATTCACTAGATCTTTTACCCAGTGACTGAAGATGTTAAAGCATTGCTTGGAAAGAGTACAAGCTGGTTATGTTGAACCACGTTTTATAAAAAAACACTTGTGCCTATATTACACTTAAAAATGTCAGGAATAATTAAATGCAAATGGAAATATCAATTTAAACAGACACAATTAAGTAAATCTATAATGTTTATATCACAGGACGACGTTCGAAGTAACTCACTAGAATACGTAAATAAGGATTCCTTTTAATTTTTGATCTTGCTATATATGAAGCGTTGGTGGCGGTTAAAACGGATCACAGTGAAGTAGAAAGTTTATGAAAAGGGCGCATTTTATTAACTTTGATGTTGAATAAAAAAATTACGCCGGTATTCTGTTGAAACACCGTATTTGTTGGTTTTATATAAACTTAAACTTTTATCGAGCGTGTTTTGGTCTTAATTGAAACTTTGATGCTGCGAAAATAATACTGAAAAATGTAAATGACTTTAACACGAGCTAATATTTAAATTTAATTACCACTCCGCTTATCAAACGGAGTTAACACTTTCGAAGTGAAGTATAATTTACATCAAGTTTGACTACAGCAACATCCTTTGTAAACTGTAATCATTTAATTTACGATAACTTTATGAGTGATTCTCTGTCTCTTTCATAACTTTGACAATTGACTTGAGGCATAGTCACATATACTTAAGTACACAAGTGCATCGAGTGCATCTTTAGATGACACTACGATTATCAGGTAGGTTTACCAAATTCCACATCTGTTTTTAGATGATTTTTGGTGGTGGCATGGCGTGGGGTTTGAGTTTGGAGGGGCGCACCAGAAATCAAATACCAAATGATATGTAGGCAAATTGCGAGAAAAAGTATAAATTAATAAGATTTATTTTAGTTAAATAAACACATAGGAATTAAAAACTATTAATACCTACAATAACGACAAAAACAATAATAATTGTAATTGTAGATCAAAACGGTAAAAATTCAAAAAAAGGGAACCGACGCGTAAAATACCGATTTTCGGCGTTTCCTTCACAAGTTTTTGACAACTTTATATCTGGCAACGGCCTCCCCAGTTCTTTAATTTTAAGTTTATCGGCTAATGGCAGCATATCAAAATTTATTTGAATAATATTATTTACAAAATTCATTATCACTAATCACTATAGTAATCACACCCGAATTATATTCTACAAGAAACAGGTAGTAGGTACCTGGACCAAGGAGCATATAAGCATATCAGTACTTATATGAATAAGAATAATAAAATAAATATTAATAATAAATATTTAAATAAACATTTAAATTGTGTTTTAAAAATTCCGAGGAGCAACCGCCACTGGTTTTTAGTCACAAAGTCCAATCAATTAGCCAGATTAGCTAGCTATTTCCATATTATATCGAATATATAGATATACACCGTGTCCAAAGTTATCGGTGGACTATTGCTATCTTAGTAATTTCTGTAGCTACGATTTTAGTTAAATGAGCAATTTTTTAGTGTTTTTAATGCTGATTACTACGGAGTTTTTGAACAAACAATTGAATAACGCATTCCCGAGAAATTTCGAAATTTATAATTTTTTTAAATGGAACCCCTGTATTATGTGTACATATTTTTGATCATCATAATATTTTGAACAAAAAATGTCCAGTACATAACTATTCTTAAGGTAAAAATAAACAAATGAGATACGTTAAAGTTTAAAAAATATATTAACATATAATTCTATGTATGTAGGTGATGGAAAATCATAATAAAATACTACGTTAACAGTCAAATAAAAACAATAAACACAATAATCAAATAATTTTCCTTTTGTATTACAACTCGATGTAACTCGATAAATGTTCGAACACCTTGCAGTGGTGTTCAATGCATTTCTCGGCTCTCGCGATAACGCTATGTATGGCTTTTTTTGCGAATAATAAAGCAGTTCTGTTTGATTTTAATTGTCAAAGACACATTATTAATAGTAGGCTTCTTTCACTTTTAGGGAAAACAGTGTAATATGCTCATTTACTTTGTCAAAAACGTACAGAGTTTAAGTCTCTTTCGCACGGTTAATTATTAAAATAGTTTATTAAGAATAAACTGTTATTTGATTTTGTCTTGTGGTGTGTTCTTATAATTACAATAATTAATTCCCCCATATGGCATATTATAATGCCGTTTACGCATTCAGGAAAGTGTGATATGCTAGAGGCATGGCATATCTGATTTTTAGAAAAAATGGAAAAAATACGTTTTGTTATTATGACAACACATATGTGAATTGTCGATCACCGAACCAGTTCTATTTTCTAAGATTGTATAGAAAATAGAATACATTTAAGATATGAAGAAATAAAAATGATTTTATAATAGACGAAGAAATAGAAGTAAACGTGTTTGCTTTTTTGAAACCAATCCAGAAAAATCCATACGAAGTTGCACCAGAGAATTAGATTTGCAAAAGAGTACAGTGCATGCCATTGTAAAAGAACACAAGTTGTGTCAGTATAAGAACCGCATAGTTCAGGCTTTACTTCACGGCGATGCAAAGAGAAGATTAGTTTTCTGTAATTGGTTGAGAAATTTTTGTAATGAACGTCCAGATAACTTTAATTATATTCTATGGTCTGATGAATCTAACTTTTCAAGTTCAGGTATTATGCATAAAAATTTTGCGATCAAATTAATTTAATTTGCACAATTTAAGAATGTGCAATAAGAAAAATCAACATTATTGGAGTAGAGAAAATCCTCTGAGAGTAGATCCGTGCAATCCCCAGCACCGATTTAGTTTAAATGTGTGGTGTGGATTAATGGGTAACAGAATTGTAGGTCCAGTTTTCTATCATGGTACCTTAACTGGAAACCGCTATGTTGAGTTATTAACAGAAATTCTGGATGATCTTTTAGATGATATGCCACTGCGTAATAGGCTCCGTATTTATTTTCGACAGGATGGGGCACCGGCTCATGATTTCGCTAATAATAGTAATTTGTTAAATAATACATTAAATCAAAAATGGATAGGGACCAACGCGCCTATTCGTTAACCTACACGCTCTCTTGTCTTGCCATCTCTCGATTTTCATTTTTGGGGGTTTGTGAACGATGAGGTTTACAAGCAGCAACATCAAAATGTGATGGAACTTGAAAATAGTATTAGGCAAACGCTAAATAATATTTCTGGTCGAACTATTAGAAAAACCACATAAAGCGGTATCGCGAGAGCCGAAAAATGCATTGAACAACACGGAAATGTCTTCGAGCATATGCTGAGTTAGGCAAAATTTTGTAATACAAAAAGATGATTATTGTGTTTGTTTTTATTCTACTGTTAACGTAATAGTTTATTATGATTTTCCATCACCTACATAGAATTACATGTTAAATTTTTTAAAACTTTGAACGCTTCTTATTTGTTTATGTTTACGTTAAAAATAGTTATGTACTAGACATTTTTTGTTCAAAATATTATGATGATCAAAAATATATATGTACAAATAATACAAGGTTCCATTTAAAATATTATAGATTTTGAAATTTCTCGGGAATGCGTTATTCAATTGTTTGTTCAAGAACTCCATAGTAATCAGCGTTAAAAACACAACAACAAAAATTTGCTCATTTAACTAAAATCGTAGCTACAGAAATAATAAGATAGCAATAGTGCAGTGATAACTTTGGACACCCTGTATAGATATTGTTCTTGTCTTATGTCAAAAGTTAAATCATTATGTAAAATGCTACGACAGCTACGACAAGCATCTTCAAATAAAACACCGCACTAATAACGAACCAAAATTACGTTTTTATTGCAACCTATGTCGTGGTGAAGTTTTACTTCGAAAAACCTGCAGGTTGCCTTTTGCTATCATCTTTTATCAGGTGTACGCTGACAACACTCAGATTTACTTATCTCTTCCTGCTGCTCATATTAATGATGCAAGACTGAAAATTGTATCTGATTTTGACCAGATTGCTATGTGTTTCCGGAGTCATTCATTATTTCTTAATCTAGAAAAAGCCAGATTATTTTGTTTGGAAAGGATAGAGAAAGTAGTTTTGTACAAAAATCAACTGAATATAAAAGCAAATTACATCATTATCACTGTTTCACCTTCTGTCAGAAGTTTGGGAGTTGCCATATAACACTTTTTGCTACAGGCAGTAGGTATACAGGCTGTCCGCGATATACAAAGCATGCTTTTAAGGGATGATAGCTACAACGATTTAGAAACAAAAACATATAATACACCTTGGGTCTATCTGTAAGCGTAAACGAGAAAAAAAATTATTTCTCATGTCACAGCCTTCGACGCATACTGTACACCGGCAGCTGATCAGTGCAAGATTTACCCGACGATTACAGGCGTGTGTTCTTGAAAATGGGCAATACATCGAGCCTTTTCTGTAATACATTTTCTCCTGTCTCTCAAAAAAGTCCTTTTTAGGACCACCACTTTATCATAAATAAAAGAACTCAATTTTGTAGTAGCCTTTACGAAAGAGCTTAAAGTGCCATAACATAATTGCAGTAATTACATTTTTTTCATTCAATGCGACTTTCCCTCAACTTAAATTTTCATTTACCGATCGGAGGCTGCTATTAAATACGCCCTTTTCACTCTAACTTCAACATAACATCGATTTTATTGTCATAACATTATTAAAAAACACGCAAAGGTATCTTTATTTTAAAACGTATGGCCATTGACTTCGTATGATACAAGTTCAAGGTCGTATAAACAGATGCTGCTTGGCTTACATCTGCAATTCTATTGGATACGTGTACAGTATGGTGAAAGAGAAATGACACCACGCTTCAATTTCAAAGTATTAAATAATTCGTTTTCATCGTTGTTTTCAGTTATTTTCAACCCTAAATTTTTGATATGGTTTTTTGTTATTTAAGAAGCAATATGGATGAGTTTTTTTGTACAGTTTAACCAAATAAGGTTTTTTAGATTTTTTTTTTCTCGTTTACGCTTACAGATAGACCCAAGGCGTATTATATGTTTTTGTTTCTAAATCGTTGTAGCTATCATCACTTAAACGCATGCTTTGTATATCGCGGACACCCTGTATTTTCGAAATAATTGGTAAAGCTTACAATGGTTACATTTACACCGCAAAGCAGATAGTTCGGTTCGGCAGAACTAAAGTGGGAGGGATAATTCGTTAACTCTGCGTTGGTTCAAAAGTTTAGTCCACTGTGTTTACAGCAATTATAGAATATTTGGAATTTGGAACCATTCTCGAACTGGCAAATATAAATATCTAGATGTTGCGTGCGTTTATACTGTTAACGTTGACTCAGTTCCGTATTATATTTAGCTCGGTCCTCTTGTGAGCACAGGACCGAGCTAATTTGGTGCGAAATCATTTGTGCTAATAAAGTTAGTTCTCGTACTAAGGTGTCGGTGTAAACGTAGCCTATAACTTGAAGTTGTTGTATCCCTTTCGGTGCATATTTACTGTTAAATTAAAAAGTACCTTGTGTGAAGCCATGGTATTGTCTCAATTCAATTATTGTTCGGCCAGTTATGGCACATGCTTGGAGAGGGTATAATTGGCAGACTTTAAAGAGTGCAGAACTCATAACATTCGAACATAAATTAAGAGAACTTGGTTGGTTAAACATGTGGCACTGTTCTATTCCGTTCTTTAAACTTGTTTTCCTGAAAGAGGTAATTAAAGACGTTAACTGTGGCATGTTAACAGAATGTGCATTGGTTTGGCAAGAAAATGCAGTCGTACACAAATTGTACGTACATATGAATTCAATTCCGTTTTGACTTACAGGAACATCTGCGCCATTCTTCAAATTAGCTCTTTCGAATAATTATATCGTAAATAATTGTTACGTGATTGAGACGATAAGTCTTCTCGATTGAGATTGTATAATTGCTCATTATACTCAATAATTCCCAGTGCACAACTACCGAAGATTTTTCAGTATTTTCAGGTTGGGTATCTCGTCGATGTTCCTTAGTTCTACAGTCTTTCTTCTGATGTAAATTTTTCCATAATAATCATTTGCAAAATTTGATGTCTCTCATCGTTGACGTCTGCTAACGCCGACATTTGTAAAAACTTGACGTCTGTCACGGTTGATGTCACCGGTGAGCTTTGTCAAATTTGACCTATGTTACGGTTGACGCCTGTTACAAGCTTATATACCGTTTTTTTTTATCTCTGAACATATGTATAACGTTAACCATCCCCACCATTTGCTATGTTCAGCTTTAAAATGGACAAATCAATGCATTGTAGACAATTATACTATGCAGTCAATGCACTCTAAATATAAATAGTAAACATTCAAATACGTCATGACGTCAAAATTTTATTCAAATAAATTAACTAGATTGTCACTTGGTTATAAAAATAGTTCAATTAAACCCAATACAAGATTTAATAGGTTTAATTTCATAGAAAATACAGCAGAAAATACTACTGTGGTTATGAATAACAAACCGATCGTTTTTGAACCGACCAGAATAAAATGACACATCCAGACACATCTAATAATATTTTTAGGTTATAATCATGTTATAATACAGGCGAAACGATAGTCAGTAAGTCTGCACAGCATTTTTTAAGAAATTGGGACGCAATGCATTACACACAGTGAGTATGCGATTCCTTAATATCCGGTCTAATCACCAGATAAGAAGTAATTTACTACAGAAGTACAAATTTCAGAAAAAAAGTGACTTAATGTAATGAAATTGGGATTCAATGCATTACACGCAGTCAGTATACGATTCTTTAGTTCTTAAATATCTTTTATTTGTATATTATTATAAATTTTAAACTAGCTATAACACTAAGGAAAAGTCATTTGGCGACAAGTCAGGCAAGCATGGTGGCCAAACGATAGAACCAAATCGACCTGTCCAGTGATCTGCATTTCATTAGGGGGTGTGGTGGGGCTCCTTGCTAATACAAATGCCTAGCAAATTTATAGCCAGTTGAAAAATTTGACAATATTAATAAAGAAATAAAATGTAATATTATATTTCAGTTTATTTTTATTTCAAATATGAACATGACAGAAGAAAAAATAATCGTACACTGATACAAGTGTAATAACATGTTACGCTGAAGAGAATCATGTGACATCGCTGCGACATCTAGCGCAACAGTTTAATGTTTCATTAATCTTCGATAAAATTTATAATAATATTCAAATAGAAAATATTCAATAACTAAGGGATTGCATACTCACTGCGTGTAATGCATTGAATCCGAATTTCTTAAGAAATGCTGTGCAGGATTTTTATCATCGATTAGCCTATTGTTTAGAACGTGAAGGTGGTCACTTCGAACAATTACTTTGAAATGTTTTCATTTTCCCAATAGTTTTGTTTGAGTGTTGTTGTGTACATATTTTCAAACACCGCACAGATAAAGTGATTAGAATGGATATTAAGTGTACTCAATAACTAAAAAATTGTAGCTTAATATAATTTCATCTCTGATGTACTGAAATAAATTATAACCTAAAAATATTATTGGATGTGTCATTTGATTGTGGCTAGTTCAAAAACGATGACTTTCGCACTATTCACAACCGCAGTAGTATTTTTCTGTTCGATTTTCAACTAAATTAAACTATTAATCTTGTATTGTGTTTAATTGTACTATTTTAATAACGAAGTGATAATCTAGTTGATTTATTCCAAAAAATCTTCACGTATATGAATGTTTATTGTGCATTGACTTGCATAGTACAATTGTCTACAATGCATTGACTTGTCCATTTTAAAATTGAACATAGCGAATGGTGGGGATAGTTAATGTTATATGTATGTTCAGTGATAAAAAAAACTCACGGTATGTGTATTTTAAGAGTTTGACTTCTATTTATAGATTGTGTTGAAATGTTAATACTTTTCTCTTCTAACGCTTTTTTTGTTAATTACTCCAGTGATATAAGATAAATGTGCGCTGGTTTTGGTTTCTGCTGATCTGTTTCCTTATTCTTCTTCTCTTTACGTCCATGCAATGCATTATGGGAATTAATAAAGATAATGAGTCACCCCCCACCGAATGGATATATGTAGATTCGATAAAATTTAGGAAGTGGTACTGCGTGTGTAGATCGTTAAAGTCATAACTCTGAAACGGAAGCAGTTCATTGAACTGGGACGGACACAGATTAGCGAGCAAAGAAGGTATCATATTACACAGATGACAAACAACAGAAATAGACAGATTTGTGAAGAAATTGAGCTCATAATCCGCAAAACTGTAATTGAAAATTTCTCAGTACGCAACATTTGCAGGTTTCAATCCAAGTCACAATCTGTTGAAGGTAAACAGATATAAACTTCATTTAAAACCAAAAAACTTTGTTACCACCCCCAAACTTTATGTAAGTATAAGTTTATAGAAAGGATCTGCATCAGTATAAAGTGTATAATAGTCTTAAATTTAGAGGATGCTTTTAACCATTAGAAAATAGACGGAACGTTAAAATAATAGACAGGCATGAATTAACCAAGTCAGTAGTGTACCTATTGAGTTTACAAACGTCTATTTGTGAATATGAGGATTACCAGAAAAATAGATTTTAATTTATAGAGTGCTTTACCCCATCATTTATTTTTAGCAGAGTTACACACTGGTAAGTATGTTGACACAACACTCCAATGTACACACATTTCGCACATAATATTTTACTATAGTGGCGTTTGTTATTTTTTCTTGCTCCGACGCACTCTAGCTTCGTAATACATCAAGCAAAAATATTCTCCCTTTTGTTCATACCGTTTACATTGCAAAGTTAATTTACTAAACAGCATAAACAGACCCTAACCTAAAGTAAACAGATGCCGCTTCAAATATGTAAATTACCGCAACGAAGAACAATGATCTTGAAATAATGATAAAAAACAAAATATAGTGTGTAATTATTCTCAAGATAGCTTCTTTGAATATTTATGAATTTGCTAATGCGTTTGGTTATTTGTTTATAATTTTCGAAATTCTAACAATCACTTACAAATGTAGGGTGTTTCAAAACGTTCTTCACATGCAAAAAAAAACGAGTACAAAAGGTTGGTGTTAACTGTTATTATTTATTTAGCTAATTGACTTTATATGGAAACATTATAAGTACTAATTGCAATGGAGCAAATATATTACTTGTTTGTATGTGCTATAACACACTACTATTTGCTATAGTTTGAGGTACTTTACTTGAGTTTACTTGTTCGTGTTTGTATACTATAAAAGTTGACCTATAAATATAACGTTAAATTGTATCGAAGGCTTCCACGGTTCACTATACGAGAAAAAAAAGAAACAAATCACAAAAATAAATAAAAGAAAACACTCACTACTTCGACGTTTCGGTACTCATGTAAGCGGCGTATCCAGAAGTCAAAAATGGTTGAGTGATGTAAGGTCGCGGTAACAACGTGTCAATCAAGTCAAAAACAAAATTTTCAATTACTTATTACTAAGCACTGGCTGATGAAAGGAGGGACTTCTAATAGCTAGAGAGTGAATAACTATTGTCACAACAGAGATTCTGGGGATCTTCAATCGCTTCTCTTACGTTACAAAGAAGATAATGTAGGGACTTGTTGACAACGGATGTCTGATCAAAACAAATATTGGACCCAGTTTAAGCACATGTTCTGCTAAAGCTGAGTGTACTGTAGAATGGTTCCAGCCGTATTGCCGGTGTTTTTGATCCTACTGTGAAGTGACCGTCCGGTTGCATCTACATACATGTACATATGTATGTATGTACAGAACCACAATCACATAGATTTTATAGATACCGTTATGGAAGGGAGCATTGGGTGTTTGAGCAACAGAAGCATTTGGAAGATTTTATTAAAGGGTTAGAATATACATAGTACTAGTGTTGTGGGAATTCTATCACTGTATGTAAGGAAGAACGATTAAAGTTAGTTGGCTTGTAGTTTCCAGCACCTGCTGGATGAAGGTGCCGACCTATGACAAGTATGTTGCCGGAGGTGTAATCATTCTAGAGAAGAAGCGGTGGAGAAGTTATATAATCTTTATGCGAGGGTGTTAACTGGAATTGGTAATTAAATGCACTATAGATATTAAAATAGATTGTTTCCTATGCTTGTTTGATGAATTAGGTATGCGTCTATATGTCGTACCCAGGGATTGAAAAAAATTCTATTTGTACTAGTTAATCTATATGGATCTAGCTCCTATTTACGTTGTGTTCTAAAACTTTGAGGGCAAGTTTGGATGGGGCTTATTTCCTCAGCTCGCAAATAATCTACCGAAAACTTCATATCCCGTCGTTCTAACAGTTTGAGATTATTTCTACTGAAATCAATAAAAAATAGATATCTGTCGGGAACTCTTGTAAAGTTCTATGCACGGAACCATTTCATAGGAGCTAGTATAAAAAAACCACAGAAACTGTCAATCTGGTTAATGAGAAATTTGCAGACAAGGAAACTGTTCTGTGTATACTATTGAAACAGGCTTTTTTTAACAAGAGCTTACTTGGATTATGTAATTAAACACGTAGTTGTCAACATAAGCATTGAATCTATGCTTCCCCGTTGGATCAAATTCATGCCAAAAAGTAGAATATAATTTGTAAACCTACATTGAAACTTTACTCGACAAGTAGTAGCAATGAAAGGCTGTCGATACTCTCGCTCTTACCGTAGTCATTCTTGTCGACAAAATTGTCGGTAAGTCGTCAAGCCTTGGTTTTGAGAGGTGTAAGAGTACCTCAACAACATAGCAATTGGTAGTCGGGGTGAGTTTAAGTACTTTCTTAGCTTAGAGGGTTACCTGGAGTATTCCCCTCCAAACGACGTCAGAGAGGATCATACAAGTGTTAGGGATTTGCCGTTGCCTAGTTGAAAAAATACTGGGATTAAAGTCTGTACTGTCCATTGGACTATATATACATCGTCTCATATGCGTCAGTAGTATGCTGGCTAAAAATTAAGGTATGTTGTAGGAAAAGCAACGATTTACTTGCTTGTTGCATTACAGTTGCAATTCATGGTTGTCTAACCAAAATGATAGACATTTGGCTCGATTCTAATGCGGAGTTTTAATTTGTTGGACCTGACTCATTCAGTGATCTAGCTGAACACTATCTATGAGCTCATCTTCAAGACCGTAGGATCAAGGGCCGAACACTCTAAGACAATGAAAAAGGTGGACTCTCTGCTGCACTTTGACAAGAGAGATTTCGGAGCTACCATGGATTTCGTTATCCGTTATATCCCCTGAAGAACCCCGTGAAGGAGAGAGCAAACATTGACAAACACCGCTTCTGCTTGGAACATAGGGAAACGGCAAAACACTGCGAGCAGAAGTAGTTGGAACGGGCTAATGTTTGAGCTATATCCTTCAAGGAGATATAGGAGTAAAAGATTTAAGAGTGCTCGCAATGGATCTCATAGGTTGCAGTGACGAGACGTATTGAAGTTAAAGCTGATCGATACGATCTATGTTAATTGCTAAACTTGTGAATTATCACGAATTTCAGCAGTCGCTCATGTTTTTTATTTGCAAGAAGATATACGCATATACAGGGTGTCCGCGATATACAAAGCATGCATTTAAGGGATGATAGCTACAACGATTTAGAAACAAAAACATACATACAATACACCTTGGGTCTATCTGTAAGCGTAAACGAGAAAAAAAATATTTCTCATGTCACAAACTTCGACGCATACTGTATAGCGCCGGACGATCTGTGCAGGATTTACCCGACGATTACAGGCGTGTGTTATTGCAAATGGGCAACGCATCGAGCCTTTCCTGTAATACATTTTCTCCTGTCTTTCAAAAAGGTCCTTTTTAGGACCATCAATTTATCACAAATAAAAGAAAAGAACTAAATATTGTAGTAGCCTTTATGAACGAGCTTAAAGCGCCCTAGCATGAGTGTACTATTATTACATTGTTTTAATTTAATGCGACTTTCCCTCAGCTACTTTCGGATATTTTTAAAACGTATGGCCATTGACTTCGTACGATATGGTACGATACAATGGTCTAACGTAGTTCAAGGTCATATAAACATATGTTGCTTCGCGTGCATCTGTGCTTCTATTGAATACGTGTACAGTATGGTGTAAGAGAAATGACATCACGTTTCAGTTTCAAAGTATTAAATAATTCGTTTTCGTCGTTGTTTTCAGTTATTTTCAACTCTAAATTTTGATATGGAATTTTGGTTAATTAAGAAGCAATATGGATTAGTTTTCTTGTACAGTTTGACCAAATAAGGTTTTTTAGCAATATTTTTTTTCTCGTTTACGCTTACAGATAGACCCATGGTGTATTAAATGGTTTTGTTTCTAAATCGTTATAGCTATCATCCCTTAACAGCATGCTTTGTATATCGCGGACACCCTGTATTCGTAAAATATATATTTCCATATGTCTAACTGTTATGAGTACCTACTAATTCAGTTAGGTATTACTGTAAACTACTGAACTACTGAACACAGACATATGTGTACGTATGTATATGTTGGAAATATATGTATTTTGCAGCTACTGCGTTTTGTATACAATAAGTGTATGGTGTATCAAACAGGTCTTTGATTACCTCTGATTCAGTTAGTTGTGTTGAAGAAAGTGCACTTCACATATACATGTAGAAATACCTATACACACATTTTCAAAAGCTTGTACAGTTCCATACACGTTGCGCATATAGTAGAGATTATTGATTGACTTTTTCGGTGGAGTAAATTTGTTGGACAATATATAATTGTATCCTTATTCGAATTCTAAAATAAAACAAATATTTGAACATAATTTGAGATAAATAGTTAAAGAAAATTCAAAGGTAAAAATTCGTCTGGTAATATTAAGGAAATAAACCATGCTATAGCGAGGAATAATCCAAATTCTAACTACGTATTTGAACCTTTCCAAATATCTTACTGTACATTTCACCTCTCGTTAAAGATGGAAGTCGTAATCGCCCAGTAATTTGTTTCGCTTACAAAGTTGCACGAGTTATCTCTAAAAGAAACATAATTTGTACGTAAAATATTTTAAATAATAACGATGCCGGGAAAGCCCAAGAATTCGAGAAATTCTTTCCTTGTACGAACGTAGGAATGAGGTGAAAAGAGACAGACGAAAGCGAATAAATGAAAAGCAAAAGTAGCGACAGCTTTACATCTCGCTACTTTGTGATGTCCGTCCTCAAAACGATTCTAATATCGAAATAATTACAAGTTTGTTGATATTTTTTTTCAGGAAATCTCTGAAATGCTTTGTAGCGAGAGATTTGTTGGTAAAAGCAAAAATTGTAATATGTACTTGTTGGTAAAACATTCTTGTTAGTCAATGAGTATTGCAATGTAGTACAGCTAAACAGTTCATAGTTGAAAAAATAAATTTACTTTAGCAATTTTCAATATTAAATTTGAACGTACTTAGTACTTTAATTTAACCAGCATCTAACTGGTACATACACTAAGTAAAAATAAATTGTGGCATGTACATATACATATATGTGGAATAAATCATTGTAAAAAAAATAAATTTAATAGAATGTAAAGTTACGTACGTTGAAGTTTTTCGGTTGTAGACGTAATCCCGCCACCTATGTAGCTTCATAAACTCTACATCGATGATTTATTTTTTAGCACCAACGAATTTGGAACCCTGACTAAACTGCAAGCATAGAAGGGTAGATTACCATCTTACACAAGTCCTGAGCGGCCATGGTGCCTTCAGAGCATACGCTCTCCGCTTTCGAAAGGATACTGCCGACACCTGCATGTACTATAGCAAGGAGAGCACCGTTGCCTATACGATATTCGAGTGTCACAGATAGGGGTAAGATTTTGGCTTATGAGACACTCAGATTAGATTAGATTAGATTAGGGGTGGTCCTACGGGCCTCTTTCACCGCGACCTTCCCGGTCTATTGTGATCCCCAGTAAACCTAGAAGACGCCCTCTAACTTTGCCCTCTTTATGAGGCTTAACTCCCTTGAGAGTCTGTATGTAGCTCTGTGCTGTGGGATACTCTGTCCCCAAAATTAGAAACCTTGTCCTTGCCAGGCCTTCGCAGTGGCATAGTATATGGGACTGCGGTTTCTTCCTCCTCCTTTCAGAATCTGCACATGGCATCTTCCGCTAAGCCTATGTTGTAGATATGCCTATTTAGTCTACAGTGACCTGTCAACAGACATACTAACATTTTGACAGTTTTCCTGTCTTTATCTAGTAGGTCTCTGGTGAATTCAGGCTTCTGTTCTTTTAGGAACTCCTTTGCCTGTCTTTGCCCAGGTGATCTGTGCCACCAATCCCTGGACCTATTGTGTATTCATTTGTTGATGGATTTCCTGATTTGTGATTTGGTGGTGCTATGAGACACTCAACACTCACAAATTGAAAAACAACCCACCAGCTTGTCACAGAGATCATCATCACAAGGAGAAGGAGGGCAGAGAGAGAGGTTAGCAACCAGCCGAACTCCTAATCTCCAGGATTTACGGAGGAAGGAGATATGTCCTAGAGGACGATTCCGCAGATGCTTACCAGGGGCGGTTTCAGACGCGCCACTTTCTGACTTGGGAGCCAGTAACGTCCGGGGGAAAAACAAAATGAAAACTGAATGATTTATGACCTAATATGTATATAAATTAGTGTATCATATCATTATCAGATAGTAGTGGTCTGTTATTATTAGTGTTACTGTAACGAGTGTTGTAGAGGTGATGAGTGATAATTACTTGCCTACGACTGATACAAGAAAAATCCGTTAACTGCAAACACCACAATTTGTCATTAATTCGGGACAAGTTGGTCGTTGTGTTGAATTCCGAATGAGTAAAAAATTTAAAAATACTTAAAAAACGTTCCTTGTACAAGTATTTACAAACGGCAATAAGTTTCTTTATCTAAAATTGAGCTAATTCCTAACACATTTTTAGAGCGCGCAGCTTTTCAGAGGTCTAGATCAAATTTTCAAATACTACTGATTCACCATTTATTAGGTATTTGTAGGCTTTCGTACTCATCCAGCTCCCGCGACGAGTTTATAGCTTTTACTAATTTAAGAACTGCTACCTGTGTTATATGGAGAAAACGAAACGTAGAAGAAAAACGCGAAAAGCATGCAGCATTTCTAAAAAGCCAATGTGCCTGGACCATTCCATAACAAATTGCGTCTGCATTTCTTGTGACCGGAATAATTAATACCTTTTTATATAATATTTAAAACTTTATTTGTATTCATGTTCGTAATAAAAATTTGTGTATAAAATATTGTAACAGCCTCTTATTTGCTAATTTTTTATATAAAAAACTATTGGGCACATGGGTACCCTGGCTATATGTTTACGTAGGCATCATCTTTGGAAGCTTATAATTCTGCAACCTCTGCATCAAATTGCACAAATGACTCATAAATCGACACAAAATCACGCTAACTGCCTAGATCCGAAGATGCAATACTTTAATTTTATTGGTTTTGAAGCTGCAAACGTTAGAAGTAGCTAGTAGACACACGGGTACCCAAATATGCATTCTAGGGTT
>ML218599.1:15868-31371 GCA_004785975.1 Popillia japonica
TATTTTTCCGCATTCTCCTAGGAGTGCCTCTCTTCTACGCATTTCGGGTAGTAGCATGTTACACAGTACCGGCAGCCAGTGCGGGGAACTAGACTTAATAGATCCAGAGGTTAGCCTCATTGTGTTGCCTATCAACGAGCCCTGTTGATAAATAAGGCAACCTATTTGAGAATTACTGCCATTTCTTATACAAGTGAATACAGAGAGCCTATCATGCAACTGCAAACTAAATGGACACCTAAGTAGGCTTGCAATAATGAAGGAAGCCCAGTGTAGATTTTGTAGGAAAGAATCTTTCTACTCCCAAACTGCTGTGCACTGTGCAGCTCAAGAGCCTTACACCTAGAAGCACCTGAAATCGAAGAGGGAGAACTCCTTAATCTGGGACCTTCCAATATCCTACATCCTTAAATACATATGTACATGGTTTTTGTCATACTTACTACGAATTTTAATTACGGAGAAAATCAATCAACAGGACAAACATTTATAGAATTCAATCAAAAATATTTCTGAAGATGCTGTTGAGAGCATCAGTGTGAAAATTAAGGTTGAGTCTTACGCTGCACTACATATTTCTTCCAAGTTAGGTGAGCTCGGAAGCTTGAATGCAATACCAGTAATATCTAAAACTTTATAAAAGTGTAAGACTCTTTATTGAACAATCTCAGTAAACTCGAAGCGAGTTTCAAATAATTTACAAGAAATTGAAGTTTATCTGAACAATCTAGACGTCTAATATAAATAAGACAAACAGCTAAATTGAGCACTGCTTGGTTTCGTCTGTGAAATATGAAATAAAATGAGAAAACGAGTTGAGGAATATTAATCATGGTTCAGTTGAATTATCGTGAGTTTAAATCCGATAGAAGGATTTTCTAATGTAAGAAAACTTTCAGTATGTAGTCAAGAAGGATTTTGCAAATGCTCTGTCCAAAACAAGATCCAACAACTGCATTTACAATGAACTGGGAATAGTACGAATATTTAGTGTTATAATGCAAACTTTATTAATATTATTTGTTTAGTTCTAACAATATATGTATGTACGTATAAGCTGTGTGTTTTTAGTAAAGCTATACAGGCACATAAAGGAACTGGCGTTGAAAATTCAAGTATTGTTAAAATCTGAAGCGGGTATTCTGCACATATAAACTTAATTTAGTAAGGTAGGGTAATGAAAAATGTGTTTATTTATTCATGAATCGCGTGAGTCACGTCTAAACATGGAAAACACGAATACGAATGGACAAGAGAGTAGATGTCGGAATTTGATAAGGATATCAATTAAAAAACGTCAAATATAGAGTATGTATGTATATATGTATGTATATATGTATGTATATATACATACATATGTATGTATGTACGTTATATTGAACCCTATGCGCGTTAACCTGAATGGTATAGTCAAAATTAATATCCAGAAGATAAGTGTAATTATTTATCAAACAAAAGTATAAGTGGTGTCACAAAGATAGGTATATTATTATTACTACTTTATATATTTTTAACGACTTGTTTTAACATGTCGTTTCTACAGTTTTCATAGTTACCAGTAGAATTAGTCGGATGTATAAATTGCAATATTTACATATGTATGTACATACATACTTAAACACAACACATACGGTATTCTACAAAGAGGTGGATTATAAATTGCATTGTTGATGATCTCAATAATATGTAATATAAGATTGAATAGTTGCAGTGGCTTCGTAAAGGTATTGTGTGTACTACGACCATTACAAATGTTAGGTACTCAGCAATTTAGATGTGTACAATGAGTTTAAGAAAAATTTTTATGTACACTACCTCTTCCGAAATGATAGAATCCTATTAATTGTATTTCAGCAGCAAATGATGGGTCAAGAAGTGTATGTAAACGACTCAAATCTTTACCTAATACGTTTCAATATTATTGTACACCAATTTTAGCATTACGAAGTTGACTTATCCAGTAAGTACTTTCTACAATAAAACAAATTTCAGTTTTACCAACACCTCCGAGAATCAATAAATCATTAATAGGGTAAAATATCAATTCTACAACGCTACTAACTACATATTTATATATATTCTGTGAGATAGAAATCGCAACACCAAGAGGGGATAGGAATTAAAACAAATTACAACAAACTTTCTAAAAACGTGTAAGGTAGCAATTGATTAAATTTTTCAAAGAAAAATAACAATTTTTTTTTAAATAATAGGTTGGTCGCCCCCTATTGGATACACTCCTCCACTCTTAGCGGCAGCGACTCTAGAAGATGGGCCGATTTTCTCTTGAGCTACTCTGTCCCAAATAATCTGCATTTCGTGTGAAATAGTTTGCACCGTCTGCAGACGATACAGTAAATTCCTCAGTCTCTCCCCATAATGTCCCAAATGTGCTGTATGGTGGCAAGATTAGGAGATGGGAGTTGCCATGGTAAGACATTAACATTAATCTTTGCAAAACGGTCCATAGAACGTCTTGCAATGTGGGGACGGGCATTTTCTTCCTGGAAAAATGGGTCCTTTAATTGCTAATTGGTCATGCTGAATTACCAAGCAGAATCGTCGGTAAAGACCACACTGCACCAGTCTACATCCCAGTGAAGTCGCAGTCGACACCATTTCAAAAGTTGCTCTCGGTGTTGAGCCGTTAGTGGTAACACAGGATAAGGCCGATACGAATGCAAGCCAAATGCTCTGATTCTTCGGTAATCCGTGCGAAGCGTTACAGGGCGACCTTTATTAGCTAGCCATTGATTTGCTACTAGAGAATCGGTCTCTTTTTGTCGTAACTTGAAGGTGGCGATCTTCTTCTTCGCCACTCGGTTCCTCTTTTATGGCGACTTTTAATACAACCACTAATGAATTCGTTTAATTCGCGATAAATTCTGTATTTGCACACTCCAGGCATAATCAGACTCTCAAACCAAGAATCACAAGCGGAAATGATAAAATACCGAACAACATCTCACAAAAATGACAAAATTCTCAAAAAATACTGACACAGATAAGCCATTACCAATTCATAAATTTTTCTGAAATTTTAACCAATTGCCACCTTATAGTAGTTAAATGGTTCTGCCAAGTTTGGTAAAAAATTTCCTATGCCTTCTTGGTGTTGCAATGTATATGTCACACAGTATATACAGGGTGAGTTTTTCCGATGTTTAGCATGGTAATCTCAGAAACTACAACAGATACAGATTCGGTTAAATGGGGAAAGAATTGCAGTTTCACTAGCTCTACTTAATTGGCATTTTGTTTTTTGGAAAAAGTGCATGGCTTACCAGATATTTCGCGGAAATGATTTTTTTGTTATTTCGTTCGGTGCCTGTGGTTCTGTTATTATTCACTTCAGAAGAAATATGTAAAGGAAAAGTTGTAGCAAATTTTATGCTGAATAATACAGTTTAACCTATTTCTTTCTTTTAATTATATTTTTTGAGTTATGACCCAAACTCATGTTTTCTCTAATGCAAACCATAGTAGGCCATGACTTTATAAAAAAGATTTTTTCTCAAAGCTTCTAATGATGTGCTACTTGATATAGTAATTTTTATAAATAAATAAATTGTTGCCATTTTTCATTTAAATTGACGAACTGTCACAGTTAGTAAGCTATAGAAATATTTGCTAGATTCATTTCACGCTAATTAAAAACTTGAAATTAGTTATCACAATTTTCATTTTTATTTCTAAATTACAAACATAATTATTTTTGTGTTACTTAAGAGTTTATTTCATTGAGTTACAAATTAAATAATTTCTGGGAAAGTAATAAATATAAAATGTCAAACGATAAATAACAATAAGTAAAGGAAATTATGATATAAAAAAAACTATTAAACTATACGAAACAACGTATTGAAGTATTGAAGACAGTGCTATACAAAGCGAAAAGGTGAGAATCCACAAATAATCCCAAAAACTTAATACAATCACTCTCAGGCATAGACTTGCCTTTGTATTTAGTATAAGGGATGTCACCTGCATTTGATTAGCAACATTTCAATTGGTGTCATCAGCATACTGCAACAACAAGCATGGGCGAAGTGATAAATTTAGATCGTTGATAAATTTATATTTGAATAAGTCAATAGAAACACTGCGTATCCCAGACCTGATCTCATATCCAAACTGGTATTCCGAAATAATTTTCTTTCTCTAACAATTTCATGTTTAATAATACTTTTATCTGTAACTGATTGATGTAATTAAAAATACAATACTTTACTTGAAAATTGGGAAATCTGTTGTATTTATCTGGGAGCTCGTTTGGGGTTAGTTGGTTCTAGAATGTTTTTGAACGAAACCGAAATTTCCAGATCGCAGGTGTAATAGTTTGACCGGCACAATTTACACGCCAAACATTTGTGTCCATGTACAGTAATATTGTAGGAGTACAGTATAAAAAATTCGTGGAAATTTGTTAAATTTGCAAATAAAAAAATGGTACCACATAATTATGAATTAATAAGTTTTGATGTAGTATCATTATTCACTAATATAGGTACCTTTAGATTTAGAAAAGTGAATTTCACTTATGCGAGTCTGTTTCATTCCGATTTCTGCTAGTTTCCGTGTAAGAAAAATAGTATAAAATCTTTCGTAAACATGTGTGTAGAGATAGCATTCGGAACTTGAGCCGGACGTTCTTATACCTTTTTGCGCCAGTGCACGGTTTCCGCAGAAAATCAGTTCTGAAGTATGTGCACAAGGTAGAAACATATCGATTCTGAGTTGACACAAGCAAGAGCTTAACAATAATAAGTGGAGAAAAGGGAAGGTAGAGTTGTTGTTTCGGTTTGATGGACATGTCAGACCTATCAGTTCTACTCTTTCTCCGTACGATATTACACACTTCCAATTTTACCCCATACTTCAATCAAAACTGACTCGATTACGTTTATTGGAAATATTGATTGGGAAAGATTGTCTTTCGGACTTCATTGACGTCCCAGGCGGCAATATATTTTCCATCGGCGATAATATATTGAAGCAATTCCATAAATAGATATTGATTTAGAGATTTATTTAAACGGAATTAAGATTCATTTATAACAGGGCGCGTTTATAAAAATGTATTATACATACCTACTTATAAGTATAAATATGTCCCCTGATTTCCGCTATGACATATACATATGTATCTACATATAAATAATTTATTATAAATTTAATTTTTTATATAAAGAAGGCCGTCTCTATGTACAGGATGTCCTGTATCCTTTAATCTCAACTTTGGAACATAAACTAGATGTAATTGTATGGCTCGAAATGTATCAAGAGCTAACTATTAATATGACGATCCTCTTTATATGAATAAAAAAAAAAGATGAAAACATAACGTTGTATTAGTTAATACAGTCAAGAAATAGTTACTCTGCTGGGCTGTCTCAATCCATACCATCGCCGTCTAACGACAAGAATTTGCTACTGTCTTTATCTTTGTCTAACTACTACAAAATGCCATCGACAGATCGATCTTTTCAATCAAATCAATTCGACAAAGCCCTCGTTCCGTACTATTGCGAGGCGACGGGGACGAATCGTTGGACATGCGTAATTCACTTCACGTGATGCCGGCGTCCGATTCATTTCGTTCAATTCTTCATAAGACATCACTGGATATTAGGGTAGGGGGCTTTAGTCTTAAAACGGTTAGTAAATCTTGATCGCGGTCAGTAATTATTAATACACTGAAATCTGTTACCTATTATCTGATGCTTCGATATAAAAGTAAGTGTGAATAAAAACAAATAAATGCTACATATCGCAGTTTACTGCGTTTTTTAGTTATCAAATGAGCATTGTCTTATTTTCTCTTTTCACTAATACGAATCGCCCAACAACAACGCAGATGCGGCCTTGTGGGCATGTACGCCTACTGTTCAGGTCCATCCTACTTACAGCCGACCAGAAAACTATTGACATTCTATCGACAGGTCGCGAAGAATATCCCGGTATGTATGTAACTGGTAAATCTATTCCGTTTACTTATCAATGTATAGCCTCTACTTGATTTCTTTATAGCAGTTTATTTGTGAGAAAATGTAAACTGCAATGAACATTGAGTTCTAGATCTATCTGCTAGATGGCGACACTTAATTTCAAAAACATATATTCCTTTCCAGGCGTTTCGGTGACTTATAAACAGGGCATAATATAATACATAATAAGGAAATAATATACCACGCAAATCATAATTTAATACAATAATTTAGGCATCCCGATAGAAATACAGAAAATCAAGTAAACAAGTACTCACCAGAGTAATATCATCGAGATAAATTTCTGTGTCGACCAAGTGTTTTCAATTAATGTAAAATATTATGTCAAAATAGGTGTCTGAAAACATATAATTTAATAAGGTCATAAAATTCATTAGTGGAAGCTAATCAAAAAAATAATTAAATTAAGGAAAATTGTTTTTTTATTTTTCTTCAAGATGTCAGTATCAAAATTGTTTTCCATTTTCGCCAATGGAAATCTTCGATTCGATGTCATTTTTGAGAAAAATTTGAATAACTGAGTTTAGTATGTTTTTGGTCGTCAACAAGATAACTCGTTGTTGATTTTTTTCTTCTAAAAAGGACGCCAACAATTTTCGTATGAGTTGTATCTGAAAGTTTTTATGTTGAATTGATTTATTAATGATTACTTTATTTTCCAAAACCTAGAACTGGCCAATCTACACCTTGTATCCAATTATTCCCATTTAACAAGGCTGAAATTCTTTATAGAGATTTATCTTCGAAAGTAAGGTTAGAATTTTCCTATTCATTAATTGTTGAATCTTTTGATCCATTCCGATATTTATTTTCTCTAAATACCAATTTCAAACGTCGATTCGAGTTTTTAATATTCAAAACAATAAGAGACGGTAATTTAAAAATGTGTTGTTAATACTATTGATGGAGGTCGTTACTAATAAGAAATGTCAATTTAAATAATTTATTTTTGATACATTTTTGATTAATTACATGTTTTATGTAACAAAATTAAGTATTGGTGATTATCTAAAATTAAATTTTTTTCTATTGTTTTCTGTATGAATTATAACAAAATTGTTTATATTTGCGTTGTTTGTCTTATTGAGAGAGGTGATTTTTATGTTTGTTGATTTATTTCATTATACAACAGTGCTAGACCCCTGAGAGAGAGCTGGATTACCGGACCAGAATTATTTTTTTTTATTTCATTGTTTTTCATACGTGGAAAGCAATATATTTTTGTGGCGACCAAAGTGCTGCAATATAGTATATACTCTGCTAAGGGCAATCTTAGCCACGGGATACATACTTACTGGAAGGCGTGCAGGATGGTTTTCATTCCAAAACACAGCAGAGAGTCTTATGCGAAAACGAAATCATGCCGACCCATTAGCCTCAAGCCAGTCCTTCACAAAACTTTGGAGAAGATAATTGATAAGTACTTAGAGGACTACGTATTGGCAAGAGTTCCTCTAGACGAAAATCAATATACTTATCAAACCGAAAAGTGCGAACAGGCAATCCACGAGCTTACTCGGCGAGTGGTAATTGCCTTCAGGAACAAAGCAATTGCGCCAATTCTTGGTCATCGTGGGTGGCTTTGACAGAGCGTCTTTATTGTCGATGGAAAGGGCACTGCGAAAATGTGGAGTCGACCCAGTAATCAAAACGTTAACCAGTTCCATGCTGAGAAACAGATCCAGACTAGAGAAACTAACTCCCGACCAACTTATAACACATATTTTCCTGCAAGTGCAACTAAGTCAGGGGGGTAAACGAGATTAGGGCACTATAGGTGTTTTGCATGTGAGTTCATCAATCATTTTGACGTGTTATTTGTTTTCAATAATTTCTAATGCTATTTTGAAATAGACTAAATTCAGTTCCATTCTATTCCATACTAGGAAAATATGTAAAGTCATGTATAATTAATTTTAGAAATGTATAAATTTTTAATTTCGTAAAATTAAAAATAGTTTAACAAAACCTATATTTAAATCACATAAAAAGTGAAGCAAATCGTTGTTTTCACTTGCTACATAATTGTTTATTTGTAGCGGTTGCTGACTGGTGCATTGATGGACACTTTTGCTGTTATTGTTACTTTGTAAATTGAGGCTGGTGTTCGAATCGCAGCTGCCATATTGTATTTCTACTTGCCTATATCTATCGCGAGCATTTGCACAACTACATATTACTATTATTGGTGTAATTACCTGGTCTTCTATTATTTATATGTTTTCGACTGTTGACCGTATCATAGCTTCTAATAAATATACAGTACAAAAAATGCACACAATATACAAACAAAATTCGATGTTTTGTCACTAATTTAACTGGCTTCTTCAGGAGCAAGGTGTCGCTAGGAGGTTACGAAAAGGTCATGGTAGTTTGACGTGTAAACCACGCTAGAGGCAAAAACCGTTGTTAAAAGGTGTGGCTGTAAAGAAACGTCAAGTTTTATTTGTATATTTTGTGCATTTTTTGTACTGTATATTTATTAGAAACCATGACAGGTCAACACCGGGAAACTCCCGTAATAGAAAGAAATGAAATTGCAATTCGAATTTATTTTAAAGTATTACTTCTTTCTTCTTTACTTTTTTATTTCCGTTAGAAACGATTTATCAATTATTCAATCTACGGATATAAATACAATTTCAGCTGTTTATGTGTTCACCAATTATTAATAAATGATGTGACTGTTATCGCACATACATACATACATATATAGAAGAGCCTCTACCGAATATCGAACTCTACAATGACACTTACTACTATATTCATAGAATTTATGGATTAGGAAAACAGACATATTAAATAAAGCGAGCGCAAATTGATTTTGCATTAAATGTATACTGTGTATGTATGTATGTACATTGTTTGATGAGTCAACATGGAAAATGCGAAATAATTATTTTGAAATTTTGCGTTATTGCAGAGGCGTGAAGTTGTCAATTATTTTGAAATGTTTGATTACGTTATACAAGTTGTTTTGATAATATTATACAGTTGTACAGTTTAACATAATTTTTACACAAGGTAAAATAACGACGTTGAAAACTTTACGTTCCGTTATGATTTTTTACTAATATTGGGGCAGATGTTACAACGAAATATTGATGTTATTGTTGTTATTGTTTCAAGCATAAGTTTCAAGATATACATCTTACTGTGACAAAATACATAACAATCTTAATTCGACATAATTAAAACTAAAATGACACATGTTTTATGAGAAACACTATAATGATACGGGTTTAAAACTATTTTTTTTAATAAGGTACCATTGTAAATATTACTCTGTAGCTGTTATTCTAGACGCTGACTAATTTGGCCAAGCCATCGTTATAATTTGGACTAGAGTTACACTAGATGCAATTAATGACTGAATAATCTCTAGGTACTAATGTTTCTTTTACTAATGACCATACTTAATATATTTTATCCGAGATTATCTCAACTTTGATTGTAGTACTAGGCAATGCACAGCTACTGGTGCAGCTATCGTTATCAAAGAACACAGGTCTACGACAATAAAATTATTTCAAAACTGTTGAGTGAGTCTTATGGTACCTTTTGCGTTGATTACAGAAAAAGTAGTGAAAGAATTCTATCACCCTTCTGTTTACTCACACATCACATATTAAATTTTTACTTTTAAGGTTTTTATATAATACGTAAAACTATATTCCTTGTCCTCTAGCTACTCTTGAAAACATATTAAATGATGTTGGCCAGTTGTTTCAAGGCAGTGATGACGACGACAATGATGGTACTTGTGAGTCCACCTACAGTAAACCAAAACTCTTCACGTAGTCGAAACTAAACGATTTGGTTCGAGACTTAGGCCTTCCAAACGATTCAGCCGAGGTTTTAGCGTCGACGTTGAAAGACACATTTATTGGCTCATCATCCTTTTCTTGGTACAGAAGTCGAGAAAAAAAATGAGACTTTTCTCTCTCGAAAGGGTAATCTTGTCTTTTGTATCAATCGTCCTGGGTTGTTGGGGACATTAAACATAAAATATGACCCCTGAGAATGGAGACTTTTTATTGATTCCTCTAAAGGAAGCCTGAAAGCTCTTCTTCTTCACAATGGTAACCAATATACATCTGTACCAGTAGGGCATTCAGTTCATTTGAAAGAATAACATTATGAGAACCTCGAATTGGTACTTAACAAGCTTAAGTAGGTACTCTTATCGTCAGTGGACGGTATGTGGGGATTTGAAAGTAATCTCTATGTTATTAGACTACACACCTACACCTACTTCCTCTGTGAATGGGATAGCCGTGACCGTAAACATCACTATATTACAAAAAGAATGGCCAGTAAGAAGAACGGAATTAAGAACGTTAACAAAGAGAGTTTAGTGGATTCTAAAAAGATTCTACTTCCGTCACTTCATATCAATTTGGGACTGATGAAACAATTCGTCAAAACATTGCCTAAAGGAAGGTCACAGATATATCCAAAACACTTTCCTTCAGACATATATGTGAGCAATTTCTTGGTCTCTGAGGTAAAACTTGTATTTGTTGGTCCTGATATAAGGAAACTTATAAAGAATAAAAACTTCGAGTTGAAAGACTAGGAAAGGAAAGCATGGAAGTTTTTTTAAGAAGTGGTAACTAGCTTCCTAGGAAAGACCCAAACTACAAGAATATTGTTGCCAATTGGTTAAATAACTACAAACTGTTGGGGTGCAACATGAGTGTTAAAGTTCATTTCTGGAAAATCTTGGAGCATTGAGTGAGGAACAAATAGAACGGTTTCACCAAGATATAAAAGAATGTGATGGCTGACTACTGCTGAAAAAGGACCAAACAAAGTTTGGAAGGAAAAAGAAAACGTTACTACAAAGCCTTAAAGTGCTGTAGTAAAACCTTATTAACTGTTTTTGCCCTATTCTTAAGACTTATAGTTGTATAATAGTATATTATGACGCTAGTGCATAATCAGGCTTTTAAAGCACGAGTAACGAGTTTAAAGCCACGACGCGAAGCGGAGTGGCTTTAACGTTACGAGTGCTTTAAAAGCTAATTATGCACTGTGTCATACGATATTTTTTAGTATAAATGCAACAATAATTTTAACTAGAAGAAATCAAATCAATAATTTCAATACATTTTATCGAGTGATATGTGTCTCTATATTATGTCATTTGACATTTCACTTAATTATTAAACCTCATTGTTGTATTGATAATGTCGACAGAAATTCAAAAACTAGCTGCTGAAGCTGAATTAAGTTTAATATCTGCAAAGTCCAAATAATAATTCAAATCAATAATCAATAATTCCAATACATATTATCGAGTGACATGTACCTATATGTCATTTGACATTTCCCGACATTTCACTGTACTATTAAACCTTTGGGATTGGCTGTTACCAAGCAACCTTTATACGCACGGCGTGCGATAAAAGCCCGATTATGCACGCTTATGGGTGTGTTTTGATTGTTTTATGATGCATGCATACTAAAAACTAATTTTAATAACATGTACATAAATAATATCGATATAAACTACCCAATTAAGTCCATTTTATGATTTTCCGTAAAAGTTTTATTGAGTTTATAAGTATTTTGTAGGGAAACCTTACGTGATAGAAAAAAATATTTCTGAAATCAATACTTGAAATCAACACCAGAAATTACATAAAAATCATTTGTTAAAACTAAAACAATTCAAAAAAATAATCTTTGCAGGCCTGTGGAATTTGAGTGAGGAATAGCTTTAGGTATATCACACCCATGAAGCTAAACATACATATGTGGGAAGCGTAGAGACTTTGTATTGATAATTACTCTACAATGCAGTATCAAATATTAATTGCTAACAACTAATAAAATCCCGTATGTAACTATAAATACTAACTACCTCTTATAACGTACTCGATCAAAGCCGGTGATGACCTTGACTAGCTGGAGACATTCGAATCATCTCCGTTAGGGGCTCATATTGCCTGTCTAAATATTCACGCTTTATTTGCAGGTATTACTATAAAAATATACTCGTATATTGTATCATGTTACATTTATTACTGCACAAAGTATCTTTACTAAAAACAATTTATGCTGGATGAATTTAATAATTCAACAAGTTAAATGTCTTTAGTTTTTCGTATAAGATATTTTATGGAAGAGTAATTCACGAGATACGTTAATAAATAATTTACACTGTTGTGACTATTGATATAGGTAATATTTGTATTTACTTGTATACTACTACTGCAATATGTGGTTTAGATCTAATTGCTGGTCTTCTATTAGTAAGAATCAACAAAAACTTCCCCAACTTTAAACAGCACTCAAATATTACAACACAATACCTGGATGAGTTAGTGAAAATAAAGTTGTCTTAAAACTGTATTTTGGTCACTATTCAACATTATATAGCGTCCTGCATATATTTATTACACGGCGTACAAATTTCAGCCGACCAATCGCTTAACACCTATAATTGTATGCCTACTCGAATGGAAAGCAGTCAAATACCATGGCCTTTGATAGGTAATTTGAACGGTTTTAACTTTAATGTAGTTTCGGTCATTAAATGGTCTATCGTTGGTGCTTGCGACCGCCCGGCATATTGGATGATGGGCAGTCATCAGTTAATAAATTAAAAGCGACCCGAAACGAGGCAGGCAACTCGTTGTCGTTGGTCTTTTTGCAAATCGATCCATTGACGGTGAATCATTTGCATACAACAACGGAATACGGAAAAAACACGAAATACACATGGGATGTTTTAATCAGCTTAATAGCTTCAGAATTGCATGCATGAAGTTTCTTTTTATGGTCATGTTGCTTATTTTTCGTCTCATTTGCCTAGTTTTGTATCATGATTCTCTATAACGTATTTGTTGAATTTAGTTCGCATTATTTGATGCAAATGAATACTTGTGTATATGCCATGCAAATAAAACTTAGTGAAAGGTCATTGAACTTACATGTAGCTATAGAATAATAAATATAAGCAAAACTACTTTTTCGATCCAGAGAATACAATTAATCGGAATAATTGTAAATAAAAGTTATGCAAAATTTTCGAGTATATAGCAGTACTGTTAAAGAAAAGCAATCGTGACATAACATTAAAGTCCTTCGTATATACATTACATTCCTAATGCAGCGGATTAATTCTATAAAAATTAAGGAGTTTCCAAAAAAAAAAAAACTGTTTTTCAATGTGTTAATAACATATACAAGTTGCCACTACTTTTTCAAACGTAAACCGCCATTTTTTATTACAGAATTAGAGAGAACAGCTTATTTTACATGCGACGGAGTAAATGCGGATTACATAATGAAATTTTGAAGAAAAATGACATTATATTTATCTAAATTAAGTGGCCGATACACCCTTAACAATTTGGCAAGAGTCAGGGCGTCTAATAAATTCTTTTCGCACCGTTGTCTATGACATTTCCAATTTAATGTTTCTAATTTCTTGGCGTATTCGTGCTTTTTAACCTTGCAAGTTTACTGGTTTAGTTACGTATACTTCAGCTTTAACCTCTTTTATTTTCATAGACTATTCAGTAGACATTCTATATATGTGAGCATATGTGGTATATAATACTACAATAGTACAAACAATAAGCGACTGGGATTATCAGGCGATCTCAAACCAAATAAGCGCGAAGAGGTAAGGAGTAGTATAGCAGCGCCATCTAGTTGAAGAAAGGAATCACGTAGGGGGTGACTTCATTTTGCAGAAAGTGCGCGCCAGTGACCATCTCTTCAAAGAACTACAAACTTGACACGCTGCCGGCAACTGTAATGGACCAAGCGTTCACTTTTTGAAAGGTTTGCTTATAATATTCCATAAACTAATGAAGATTTTTATTTGACAATAACGACAATTTTGTTGATTCACATGGCGGTTTAAAGGAAATGTTGCGTCATTGGCGAAAATGATTCTCATTTACAATATGATCGTTACCATTAAATATGTAATGTTGCATTTGCTCACAAAATTAATTTCACCGATCACAATCATTGTTCGACTGATAGTAGGTATATCGTGTATCGATGGAACTTTTTTAGCACTTTATGCAGAAGTGGGCATCAACTCTGCATACAATGCTTTGGTTAATAGGTGACCGATAAGGTGAGTAACATAAAATAACTGAGCAACTTCTGTTTGAGTGCGCAACTTATCTTCGAAACCAACAATGCACAATATATCAATTGTTTCACTTTCATTTAATTTTCTCAATGTTTACAGAAAATAATGTCGTCATATCAGTTTCTTGAGACATGCTATATATTTTGTTCTCACATTAAAAAAAAATTAATTTTTATGAATTTGCTATTTCACGAATACATATATAAAAATAATAATCTACTATAAATTTAAATTGTGTAGTATTGACTTAACTTAGTAAATTGTAAGACATAAGTTATAAGACAAGATATATACACACATATAGACGTCAATCAAAGACAGAGATGACTTGAACATCAAATAAATTGCATTTCCTCTGACGACAATTTTAAATAAATTCGTCCATAAGCGAAAGCCAAGAGATACGTGTTACCGTATTTTAACAAGCTGTTCACTTACAGACTGCATTCACCGCACCTTCTCGTCTCGAGAACGCATCCCAAAGCAATTAGTTAAGTAGGTACTCAAACTGTGTTTTCTAAGTACGAACGTAAACGTCTATGGCAACTCACCATTTCGCTATTACGTTCATTACTTTTTCATTTATTTTACTTGCGCTAAACCCTCACTGCTAGCGAAAACAACAGGTTGGCCTTGTTTCTGCGTAGATTTTGGGTTTATCGAATTGTTCGTTTCCATTTTTTCCTGATCTAATTAAAATTTTACAAGATGGCGGGTAAGAACAAGAGTAGAGAGCCAATATAAACTTACACTTACGTATGTAAGTGCTACAGAGTAGAAGTAATATTATGTGATATATATTTTTTTAGTTTTTTCCCACTTTTTTCTACTTTAATCGTATGTATAATACGATTAAAGTTGAAATATTAAATCAATTTTTTGAAGATACTGGAACACACATCAGTGTACTTATAAATGTATATTTTTCAAAGTACCGCACAAATGGCAAAATCAATTGAAATACTATCAAAATCAGAATGTAAGTAACAAACTGACGAGGTAATGACAAATCCTCATTTTGTATTAGTAAATGAATTTGTCAGGTGTTCATAAATGGTTGGAATGAGAATGATAGGCAATCAAATATATATAGGGTTTCCACGGCCGAGCGGGACATAGGGGGAATACATACAATCGGTTTTCGGTGAATATTATCTCCCTAATACTACTTCACACAAATTTAGATGCCACATATTATAACTGGGCAAACGATGCACATTTCCACAACCATAGTGCAAAGAAAGGTATTTTAATAAAGCCAGAAAATTATTATATTTAAATCTATTGCACGTGAATTTCTAATAAGGCTGTTAGCATATGGCAGGACTGTAAGCGACCATGGCGCAAGGGCTTACACTACGGCTTAATAACGC